>DWPT01007256.1:0-10918 GCA_018251895.1 Agathymus mariae mariae | reverse complement strand
ACTTCATTTTTCTCCATTTTGATGTGATCTCTTCGACTGCTTGTATTTGAATGAACGTATCTTCCAGAAAAGGTGACTTATTAATATGATTTTTTGCTCACTACATGTGAGGGTATACGTGAGTGAAAACAATAGATTCCATATAAATAGACCTTGCAATAATACCCGTTTATCGTTACTTTTTGATCGCCCCTCGTACATATAGACTGAGACACTGGTCAGTTGTAATTTATTTAACCTCGATATCAAAATTTCCCTCCACATTTTTCCGAGCTAATTTAATTATTGAGTGTCATTAAAAAATTAAGCTGCGCCGGAAACAGTTTCGGGAGATGATATTTATGATTTCAGACGTCGTCTGAAATCGGAGGAAATGAAATGAAATAATATGAAATGAAATGAAATAATATGAAATGAAAAGAAATAAAATAATATTTATTCGAAATTATTTTCTTACAAACACTTTTCGAACGTCAAATTACGCCATCGTTTCAACAAATCCCTACCGTGAGTGGTCCCGGGAGAAGAAGCGGCAAAAAAGTCCCGAGAAGTGTTTTCTTACTCAACGTTAAAGAACGCACTTATGGTTATAAACTGGCTTAATATTAAACTCATGTCCGAGCAGTCTTATCCTGAAAGTAATCATCAAGTTTGAAATAACCTTTATGCCTTTGACATGAATTTTAAATTTACAATATGGCATTTCTGATAATTGTAACGGATTTTTATTATAAATATTTACACACCTACACAATTTTGTTTAGTCTGAAATTTAGTACAATCAGTTTAGCCTTATTCTGGCCGTATTGGGGCCGCCTAGAATACTCCCCCCAATCCCACGCTGGCAGAACAGGGTATCGTAAGGAGCGACAAAACCCAGCTTGCTTGGTGGTAGGGCTTTGCGTAAAGATTATATTATCAATATTATTATTAAGTCGTTAATATTATTATTGGTAATATTATCTTTTTGTGAAGCCTGCCTGGCTAGTTACCACCCTCCTGCTTGAGTCAGCCGCAACGACTCATCGTGTTCTTTTTTACCTTCTTCCCATTTCCTGGCCGATAACGCATTAGTGATTGATACCTTTAGTCTTGCTGATGTCCATGGGCAACGATAACCACTTATCACCATGTGGCTTCTCTGCTCGTTTGTCAGCTATTACCATAAAAAAATCCTAGAATTAATATTGTGTTCCTAGAAAAATCAGAGTATTTTTTATGTATACTAATAATAAAATTCTAACTGATCGTTTTCTGTACAATATATGAGAAATAACATTATTATGGACCATTGTTTACGCAATAGAACCTGAAATAACAGTTGTTAGAATTTTCGTCTGTTTGTCTGTGCGTTTGTTCCCGTTAATCTCAGAAACGACTAAACCGATTTCATTCTGGTTTTCATTAATGTATTGCGCGTCACTTAAATAATACTTAAAGTTTGATTTATTGCAATTGGTCCATAAATAAAAAAAAATTAATGAATATACGTATACCTAATTCACAAAACGAGAAAAATCTCAAAAAATTCAGATCTCTCAGAGAATACCTAGGCCTGAGGTAGTAAACCGCGCGTACTGTTTTTTGGTGTAATGTAAAAATATCATCAGCTGAGCCCTACAACAACAAACCATAGCCAGGAATCGTATCATGTAGGTAAGATGCAATTTAAACGCGGTCAACTAGCTTTGAAGGATGAGAAATAAGTGGTCGCCCTTTAACAACTGTTACGGAAGAAAACGTGATAGCAGTAAAAAATTTAATTCAAGAAAATAGGCAAATTACATATCAAAAGACTCAGCACGTACTACAGATCGGATCGGGAAGTGTTCTTGAAGTACTACACAAGCATCTTTAAATTTAACTTAAATTTGACGCCGGCTTGTCGCGGCGTGTTCGCGACATCGTTACAGGTCATGAATCTTGGATTTATCAAAACGATCCAGAAACAAAGCGCCAACAGACAGTTTGGGTGTTTCAAAATTAACTAACGCGTACCAAAGTGAAGCGATCTAGAAGTGCGGGTAAGATTGACTGGGTAATTAGTTTCAATACCACTACAAAATCTACGTAGCATCAATGCCGAATAGTACACTACAAAATGCTTGCCAGAGGTTTTCACTGCTGTGAGCAACAAGCGACCGAACGGCAAGGCTCCCCGGGCTGCTGCTTCACCACGACAACGACGGCCCGAACACTCGACCCTTAAAACGAAGGGCTTCCTGGACAGCATACCGCTCAAACTACTGGGTTCTTCTCCTTACAGCCTTGATTTAGCCCCATGCTTCTATTTATCAAAGAGATATAATTTTAGCCACCGGAAGATGTCCTGTCAGCGTTCGAGAAGGTCGTAGAAGAGGTGTCTGAAGCGGACAGAAAAAAGTGTTTTGAAAATTGGTTCAGTTGCATGAAACTTTGTTAAGATTCTGGTGGATAGTCCTCCAAAAAGATATAGCTAAAAAACAGTTACCCATAGAACATTTTTTTTTCGCAAATCTTTCTGAGTGTCCCACGTACGTCCAATTTGAATTGCATCATTAACTAAATGGTGACTAGAGAGTGTCCTCGATTAACCCCGTTTATTCCCGGGATACTCACGCAACGTACCTTCAGTTACAAATGATCACCAGTTATTGATGTCTCAACCGTGATGTAGAGGGAGGCGTGCGGCACGTGGCGTTATCGGGTGCTCGGTTGGGCGCACTGAGCGAGGCGGCGTTGGATGGACGCGCCCTCCGCACGCTGCTGCTAGTGGCGTCGCGCCTGCATCGGCTGGAGCCCGCCGCACTCGCGTAACTACTACCCACATTTACTTTCGATCAACCCTTAACTTAACTACCGTTAGTGCCATTGTTTGCGTTATGGCCTGTTCCTCTTTGTAACTAATATTGAAGGTTATATTATTGTTAGCGATGTGGTCAGATTTTTTTAATGTGTGTCAAATCGATTAAAAATTGAATAAAATAATTTCTTAACGAACCGTCTACCTTCAGGTCGATGACATCTACGCTGGCATCCCTGGATTTGGGATACAATGAATTTACTGAAATACCGATAGAAGCTCTCCGAGAACTCCAAGTACTCAACTGGCTTAATTTGCAAAAGTAAGGGATTCTCTTAGAATGTGTTTTAAATTACGAGTATATTGTAAAATTGTCTATTTAATTAATTGTACAAGCGTCTATCCTATTACATTTTCTCGGCAGTCTTCAATTTATTATTATTTTTCGGATGCGTTAAAGAACATTGCGACCATATATGATGATGTCTTCCTGTGAAGAATATAAATAATTTAGAAATATTGTAATGTGATGCATTTTCTGACTATTTCTTTTTATGATGATAAAGATATATTTTTTCAGCAATTTCATAAGCGACATCGATCCTGATATGGACTGGGGTGCGCTGGCAGACACCGTGAGCAGCTTGTCACTGAGTAATAATCACATATGCGTGTTACGCGAGGGGGCCTTGAGCTCTTTACGTCACTTGGCTCAGTTGGAACTGGATGGGAACCGTCTTCGGGAGTTGGACGCAGGAGCGCTGCCCGCCAGCCTGGCATTGCTGCGTTTGTCGGACAACCTGTTGCCGGGAGTGCCGTGTCCAGCCGTGACGCTACTCACGCGCTTGCGTCACCTACATCTCCGTAACAATATTCTTCAACCGTCCTTTAATCGCACGTGTCGAGGAGTCCAATCTAAAATCGATTCTCTAGACTTGAGCAACAACGAGCTTACTGATAACTTCGAGTTCGAGTTCCAGCACGGGTTGCAACTTAAGCAGCTCGTTTTAGATTACAATGATTTTACGTCGGTGCCCCCTTTCGTAATGGATTGTGGTCGTTTGGAAAAGCTATCTGTATCCTATAACAAATTGAACCATTTGTCCGATGCTATAATATATGCTTTGAAACATGATTTAGAACGTCTAGATTTGGACTATAACGAGTTAGTCACGCTTCCTGGTAGCGTGCAAGAGTTAGTTCATCTAAGGCATTTGTCCCTAGCGTACAATAACCTTGAGGATGTCCGAGAGCTGCCGCCGCGGTTAAATTCGCTGTCGCTGGCAGGAAATATGTTGCCGACGTTTCCGACTGGAGTGAGAAGACTAACTCCTGGGTCTCTAGTCTACCTAGACTTAGGCTACAATCTTATTACTCAGGTTCCTCTAGAAACTTTCGGTCCATGGTCTGAGGCGTTGACTACACTAAGTCTACGCGGAAATCGCGTTGCGCAACTTGCAGTAGGCGTTTTCCCCCCCCTACCTTTACGAGAACTTGTTCTTAGTTTTAACGACCTCTATTATGTAGAAGCTGGTGTTTTTGCTAATCTAACTCAATTAAGAATTCTTGAACTTTCATCTGCGCTGTTCAGCGGAGACGTGCCCGCCGGCTCGGCTCTTGAGACGCTCCGTTGGTTGTGGCTGGATAATAACAATATTCATTATTTCTCATCAGACGATATGCGAATTTTTTCCTCGTTAGAATACCTTAATTTAGACTTCAATAAAATAATAGAATTTCCGACTAAAGTGTTAAGGGCGAATGTGACTTACAAATTAAAGGAATTAAGGTTATCTTATAATTATATAAGTAAGATAAACTCGGAGTTTCTCGAAGATCTAGGAGAATTGCAGAGCATAGACTTATCTTATAATCGCTTGCATAACGTGAGTGAGAAAAGCTTCTCGAATTTAGTGAACTTAGTTTATTTAAGTTTAGCAGGTAACGTTGTGGAGGTTATATCGGACGGGGCGTTCTGTAATCTATCCCGCTTGGAGGTTTTAGACCTGCAGGAGAATGACTTGGTCGAGTTTTCCACGCGCTACCTGGACAACGTATCTAATAACCAACTTAGCTTTGCTGTAAATGTTAGCTACAATAGGATCTCTTCCTTAGTAGGTGGTTCACTTGCTCTTGTAAATATAATAGATCTGTCTCATAATGAACTAGAAACAATTTCGAAGACTTTTTTTGAGTCCATGGGACTACATATTCGCCAAGTATTTCTATCTCATAATAAAATCACTCAAATTGATAGTTCGAGTTTCGGCTCCTTGTCTAAGTTGGATATATTAAACTTAGGCCATAACAATATAAGTATACTAAAAAAAAGAACTTTTTCAGAAATGTCCTCTCTGCAAATTCTCGATTTGTCTAATAATCGTATTGTGCAGATGTCTGTCGAACAGTTTTATAACTTGCGCCGGCTACGTCATCTGCGACTGGATACTAACCGGCTCCGTGCACTGCCTCGGGATGCTTTCAAAAACACTTTATTGGAATATTTAGATCTCGGTGACAATCAACTAGCGTTATTTCCGAGTAGTACTTTGGCTCAAGTTGGGTTTACTTTGCGTCGTTTAGAACTGTCACGAAATCGACTCGAGTATCTCGATGCTGCCATGTTTCACACCACGGCGTTTCTTCATGAGCTTAGCCTCTCACAGAACGCGCTAACCGTGTTGTCCGACAATACTCTGGCAGGGTTGCCTCGTTTGAGACGTCTCGATCTGTCATATAACGCTGTAAAGGCAAATTTTAAGGAGCTATTCCACAATGTGCCGCGATTGCGTCGCCTATCACTGGCCGGCGCTGGGCTTAAAACCACGCCTCATCTCCCTTTAGCGAACTTGACTGAGCTGGATCTCAGCACAAATTTCATAACATCGTACCGTGAGATCGACGTTCGCCATCTCGGCAACTTGCACGCGCTTAATCTCGCCGGAAATAAATTTACCTCCGTGCGGCCGGCGATGTGGGCCACGCTCCTTCGTCTTATCTCTTTAGATATTTCGCATAATCCTATAGTACGTTTATCGCGCGGAGCATTCGAGGGCCTCGACCGACTGTTACATCTTCGTATGGAGCACTTGCGGCACTTGGAAACGATCGAGCCGCGTTCGTTTCGTCCGCTATTGTCCCTCCGTTCGATCGCTCTCGAATCGCAAACGAGCGAAGGTCGCGAAATTCCCATCGCTGAAATAATATCGGCCACACCCAACCTTGAGTCTCTTACGGTATTGATTCGAGATACGATGTTGGATTCACAATTATTGGGATTACGAGCGCCCAAGTTACGTATGGTAGAGATCCGCGGCAGAGAGTTGGAACAGGTGTCAGTTCACGCGTTTGCGGCACTCGGACGGCAGCGGGCGTTGTCGTTGAGGCTCACGGGCACGGCAGTGGCCACGTTGCCGGCGGGGCTCGCGCGTCCCATAGCGCGCGTGTCACATCTCGCGCTCGACTTCAGCAATAACAGACTCATCACTTTTGGGCCGTCAACTCTGTACCCCAACCTCACTGGTTGGAACAGATTCGCCACCAAGCTTCTTCCAGGTAATATATGTATATCATTTTTCATGTATTATTATATTCTATGAGCAATATAAATATTTCAGGTAACTTTAATGTATAAACCAGATTACGATAAACGTTACTTTAAGTACTGTACAAAAAGTGTGTAAGATGCGTGTTACGTTTCATTTGTAACATTATGATTGATCCAATTGTATTTTCTCCCTGGGAAAAGTTAAGTGGTGTCTCCATTAAATTTTCTATAAATACACTTAATTCCAGCTTATATATCCGGATCTTAATTTTTCCTAATACAATATTTTTATGACATGATATTTATTGTTGCCTAAAAGCTACCTACGACAGAATAACAATAGTTAGTTTCACGTGGTTTAACGGTATTTTTAAAAGCCGTCCCCCTATTTAATATTTCATCATATTCAGAGGAGATTACAGGAGGCTTTTTTACAGTCGAATTTTTCTTATAATAATTTCATATAAAATTTAAAAGACGTATTTTTAAATAAACCTTTTTAAAGCAATAACTACTATTTTATGTATCATATGCTTATAGAACCATCTAGTTAATATACTTTGGAAGAGAAAATATCTATTTACAAATATGGGAAAACGGTGAGCATACGTAAAAAGCACGCACTGCCGCACTATGTTTAGTTTAAGGCAGCAGTTTTGTATTTGGTTTATTTTGGGTTATATATACGAGTATATTGTATATTGACGGCGCTGTGTAACTTTATATTTAGCATTTATTAACGATGGTAGGTGGTCTGGTGCTGGCCGGCAACCCGCTGCGCTGCGGATGCTCCGCGGCGTGGGCGGGCGCGTGGCTGCGGCGCTGGACCGCGGAGGTGGGGGGAGGATCGCGAGGAGCGCGCGACGCGGCGCGACGCAGCACGTGCGTGTCGGGATCGCGCGCGCGCCCGCTGCTCGCGCTGCATGCGGACGAGGCCGAGTGCCATGCCAGCGCGCTCTCCAGCCGCTCCACGTGTACCCTGCCTTCCTCCAGAGATATCACAACGATCGTGCTCATCCTGCTGCACGCTTTTAGATAGTGATGACTTCTGACTCCAGTGACCGATCGTTTCGTCCAGTGAAAGACACTTGTCGATTGACTTAAGATCGACGACGCGGTGCGATGACAATTTTAGGTCTCGACGACTTCGTCTGGTGATAATGTTAATGATAAATTCGAACGATGAACATGTTCATGGTTCCAGTTTGTCATTGTAAGGTCGACGTCCGAAGGAAAGTATTTAGGGCTTACCTCGAAGTGTATTTTCGAGTGACTCAGAGCGTTCGACGTGATTTTTGCAGTGATTTGTTATCTCTCGATGAAGTTGTAATCGCGTGTCACCGTGCATGTACATATGTGGTACATACATTTTCTATGATCTGTTTTACGAGTTTTGTGATTATATTGCTAAGATTTTAAATAGACATTATCTTTGTATATAATGTATATGATTAAGTAGATAGTGTAATTTTGGTGTACCGAATTCTATTTGGAAGGACTCCATATTTCACCGACGAAGTCTCCCCAGTCGAAAAACGAACAACGAATATTTGGTAAATGGGAATTTTTCCTTTTATTGAAAGTTGAAAGTTTTAAGTTAAAGTTTGGAAGTGAGATAATGAGACAGGAATTAGTCGTTCTGGTACTTGAAAAATAAGTATGATTTTTTAAGAATCATCCCAGAAGAAGAGGTAATAAATCGAGTGGTTGATACTCCCGTGTCTCGACGAGCTGTGTCGCAGCCGTCTCGCCGTACAGATGAGGATCATTATTTCACCAGTTCATTGTTGATGTTCACTTGTTGTTCTTATCTGTATATTTGTAAAGCAAGCGAATCCGTCGGGATATTTACGAGCGTTCAGCGCAAAGCGCTGCGCAACACAACGGTGTTGAACGAAATTAATTATCTAAAGCGCTCGCTCGAAAATGTAATTCAGATAGACGCCGCTACCACCGGCATAGTATTTTTAAAAGCGTTTTTATTTTCAACCCATTATTTAACGGATTAGAAGCTTTGCAAATAGACACCGCTGTTTACTCATATGGAATGGACACACTGAGAAAAGATGGCTTTACGTATTTGTCTGAAGACATTAAATTTGAGGACAAGTTTTTATATGACTAGACGATACTCGATCCAGTTTTCAAGAAACACCGGAGCAGGTGTGTGTGTGTGTGTGTTGCGGACGGTCCGCAGTGGGATGCATGTTGAGAGCGTTTATATTGGATCAAATCTGTTTGTTTTTTAGATTTTTCCAGACTGTAAAATGATGAAATTAAAGGCTTTCAATAATAGACGCATAAAATACATAAACAAATTCTCATACAAAGCAGTCATTTTGGGGATGAATTTTTTCTCCTTACTTTTAATTTTCCTCACCTACGATCTGCTCCTGAACGTTACGTTTGTAAATAATAAATAAAATAATGCAAACGAAAATTTTTACAAATTAATTAAAATATATTCAAATAAAATATGTAACATACGCAAACTTGTGTAAATAGTGATGTACCCGGATGGACGGCGACGTGTCGACGTATCGACGTGTCGGTAGTGTACACCAACGACAAACGCCTTGTAGTTCGCTCGCGTTGTTCTGTTTGTTACGTCATCTCACTTAAGTTTATCGAATTTGTAAATACCGAAATGTGACGATATTAAACGAATAAAATATTTTTATAAATGTGTATTTATTTATTCGTTACAATAATACGAGTGTACGACAATATACGCGTGTATAATGTCTTGTAACTTTATATGATATCTTCACGTATTTAACAATGTACAAAGTGGGTACAGCTACGGTTATATGGTGTATGTACGTTACAGTAGCCTCCAATTTACAACTCGTTCACATTGTATACAGAAGTCGATCACGGGTGATTTGTTTCTTGTAAACGATTAGCCGAATGGAACCCGTGGATCGTTGGCGAGAGACGGAACAGAGTTCCACCCGCTAATCCATTCATGGTTAACCTGGCTCGAAATTGACGATGTTAATGCCGTAATATTCGAATAGAGAAACATTTCCATTAAACTTTCTTCTTGCTGCGTTTAAGCGAGTGTAATTTCAAATATGTTTCCCTCTCGGCCGAAAGCGCGAGCAGCGATTCAACAGCTACATTATCTGTGAACAAACAGCATCATCGATAACGTCCCGCGCACTTCTCCAATTTTTCATATTAGATCTTAATCATCACTTGCATACTTGAAAGTTCACGTAATGTTATCAAAGTTCTTTGAAGTTTGTCAATCTTCACTCAGCCAGCGGGACGAAATTTGGCTTAAACACTCCATAGTGAAAAGAGACCCAACACCGGCAGTGGGGTAGTAATGGGTTGTATTGAGAGATAGAGAGAGAGAGAGAGAAAAGGAGACGAATAAGACTATCTTCAGATACTCGTACCTTATAAGGCTAGTAACTCGCCCTGACCTAGCTGCGGGAGTTTTAATAATTATAAATAGAAAATGCTACAGTGACGGACTGCAAACTTATTTTTACCAGTCGTTTTATACATATAATTTATTTTTACATAATTTTTAAACTTCTATGTCGACTTTACTAGTTCTATAATGTAGTAATATTAGTGAAAGTGAACATTCATTGTATTAGCTACAAAAATACAAGATATTATTCACTAATTTCTTAACAGACCTCTCATACTAACGCCGATCTGCTTAGCTCGTGGTGCACCTTCTGTACGACGAACGTTCTTTACCACACGGTCACTGTCTTCACGTGTTACTACACGGTTATAGTTATCAGCAGTATTGACAACATAGAAATCACAGTAAAGTAGTGTCTAGTTAAAGTGTCCATGAAGTCCATCGTTAGTAGTGTTATAAAGCTTTTTCATCTGTTCATAGCGTGGATTGACCTTGACGGGAACTGGGTCAGTGCGCGCAGTGGACGTTGGTATTTCTATGCATTCAAAGAAGAATTTTATAATTAAAATATGTGACAAAATGTCACAGCGTGTTAAATATTATTATTTAGCGTTGATATTGAAGTGTATAGAGTTTGCACTACCAAATGTGCAGAAGGTAGGCAAAGTCCTTAAATTAAACAATGAAACATTGACTCTGGAACAATCTACAGTGTTTTTAGGTGTCACCCTAGATAGTAAGCTTCAGTGGGGGGCCATATATCGGTTCTCGCATGTCAACTTAGTAGGTATGTCTATTAGGAAGATAAGACTGATGACTGACGTAGAGACAGCTAGACTTGATTATTTTGCCTATTTTCGTAACCTTATGTCTTATGGTACCCTAATGTGGGATAAATCAGCGGACATTCATTCAATATTTGTATTACAGAAAAGAGCTATCAGAGCTATATACAGACTCAAGTCACGAGAGTCATTAAGAGACAAAGTTAAAGAAATAGGTGTTTATTAAAAATAAATAAATGTGTGCAAGCAGAATAGTGATACACACAATCGTGATATAAGAAATAGGCATAATTTGGTTACGTCTTCATATCGTCTTAGAAAGATGCAGCGTTCTTTTAAGGGGCTTGGAATTCCTTTTTACAATAAGATTCCTAAGTTGATACGTGAGTTGCCCATTGGAACTTTTAAGCGGCGTA
>DWPT01007255.1:0-10919 GCA_018251895.1 Agathymus mariae mariae | reverse complement strand
TTTTATACTGCTTAAGACATTATAAGGGTGACGAAAAGATTCGTAATTTTATTTGGGACCTTATAGAACCTTGTGAAAATGGCGAAGTAACTATCTCTAGAAACCACAGTGGTCTCCACAACCCTGTGCCTCGAGGAAGAAATGCTAAGAAAAAGAATAGACTCAAGGACTTACCCAAGCCGAACGATCCACAAAAGTGGGAGGATTCCAATCACTGGAGTTCAATAGAAAAGTATGATTGCGAACTGTATTTAGAAAGCAGTTATAAAAAACACTTATTTCGACACGCTAACAAGTGAGTTGAAATACTTGTTCTTAATCTTCTATTTCACACAGACTGCATAACAGCTTAGTGCTAATTTTTACCCTTTTTTAATTTTTTTCATTTCAGAGTTTTGTTGCGGGTCCGAATGATGTATTACATAAAACATGAAGTTATTGGAGATTACGCTACTCAAATCGAAAGTGGTACACATGCAAGGTATTTTGATATTTTAATTGATGTTTGGATCAAGCTAAACACTATAGTGGTTTCAACAAAACACTTACAACTATAATAATTGGATTTTCAGCGCTTTAGGAATGCGTGTACCACGCGGGGTAGACAGCGCGCCACCACGACTTTGGTGGGACACTGAATGTGACGTATCTTTGCTTGTGGGTACATATATTCACGGCTATGAAAACTATTTAGCTATGCGTTCTGATACGCAACTATGCTACGTAGATAAACTTGGCCCACCGGATGATGCAGAGTGCACAGACATCAAGTGAGTTCCACTTATCAAATTTATAAATGAAATAACTACAAGTCACTGTTAATAATATTACAACGCATCATCCGTAATGTGTTATCTTAATTAAGCTAAACTTTCTTAAGTTTCGTACGTCGGAAAGGATCAGGACCTCTAGTCTTGTTATACTAATTAAATTTTAGATTGTAATTGAGAGATAAAATGATATTAATTATTTTTCTGGCTTCATTAAACTAACTTTACTATAACTCCGGGAAATTGTTAATGTTATCAGGAGCGAAGAACGTAAGGTACGAGGAAGTGTAGTTGGTGACGAGGATTGTACGGATGAGGTGTCGAGTGGTGCAGGCGCTACGTCACCGGCCGCTTCACCGCGAGCTGACGATGAACGCGCGCCCGCAACACACCTATGGCCATCCATGCAAGACCTCAACACACGTCTGCGTCGACTCATCACCGCCTACCAGAGAAATTACAAACGCGAGGAGTTGAAGATGCAGCAAAGAGCTAAGGTACAATCCGAAACATAGGCAAACTATACAAAAAATCATTTTTTGTTATAAGAGATTATAATCACTTGCTTTTAAAACTTCGAAGCTATGTAACCATATCTTACATAGATTCTCTTTACTGTTATCATACATATTCGTTGTAGTAAATATTTATAATTAAAAAAAATTAAAAGCACTGAAGAATACAAAAAAAAATCCTATTTGTAATCTTGTCACCGTTAGTTGAATTAAAAATTTGGAAAGAAAAAAATAATTTGCAGCGCGTGTGGTTTAGGTGTAGCACCAAATTTGGACAATTGATGGTAAATGATAATAACGTTTTTAATCTGGATCTCCAACCCTGCAACCGAAATATGTTACTAGCTCATGATTGATCTTGGAAGGAGACGGGTAGTTACCCAACCAGGTTAAGAACTCTACCCGCCATACATGAGTACTGTCAATATTAAAATGAATGATATAGTCCCTAGCAACTTCCAACAGGAGAGACTAGGCGGAATTTCTATCCCTTGTTCGGGAGATGAAGGACAAGAGTTCTAAGAATAACCCCTATAATGAATTAATGTTATACCACTTATATATTTTAACTAGATGGAACGACGGGAACGTATGGACCAACTTGCTCGAGACGAAGTGTCTCAGTGGCGATGGACCCGAGCTGACGAAGAAGCATTCCGGCGTACGGTGGCGTCATACGGTGTAGAGTTTGATCCAGCAACAAAAAGTCTTCGATGGAGTCGATTCAGATCCTTAGCTCGTTTAGACTCGAAGAGTGACGACGCCCTTACGGACTATCTTAAAGCTTTTATGGCTATGTGCAAACGCCAGTGCGGTCTTGCAGTTGGGGAAGCTGAACTTCCCACACGGGCTGATTTAAAAGCCGAACCTATTGGCGAGGAGCGAGCTATTGCAACGTTAGAAAGGTAAGATTGCGCCAACCTTTAAGTACAAACCTCAAAAGCACCAGCATTAAAACATTATTATTAATTTTTTTCAGTTGCTTTATTTTTATTACATTTTACCATATCTCTTTTGTTTGTGGTTTTGACAGTTTCTGTAGTAAAAAAATAAAGAATCCTGTTAAGTCAAAAGTACACTCTTCTTATATATAGTGAGAGTATAAACTAATAATAGGAATTAAAAAAAATATTTGAACTAGAGTGTTTGAATAAAAAGTATTTTATTTACGAGTGAAAATTTAAACAAGATATTTATAGGGATTGTATAATCTAAGAGTAGGAATTCAAAAAAAGGCATTTTTTTTGTAGTTAATATTATTTCTTGCTTTTAGAATGGAAGTAGCATTCTCTAACCACAACCAATTTCTATGTTGAAATTTTGTAACTTCTTGCTGACGAAATAATTATATTTTAATTTAGAATTTTAAAACAATCTTTAGATAATTGAGAAAGCTGCTTGTAACATTTCAGATTCAAATAGCAAAATTAAAAACATTTCAGAATCGACCTCTTACGGGTACTGCGTGAGGAGGTAGCACCACACCCGGCGCTCGACGCGCGTCTTGCTCTCTGCGAACGGTCGCTCGACACGCCGCCCTGGTGGCAGCCCACGAGACACGACAAACAATTAGTATTGGGAGTATGCAAGTAAGTTTAATTTCTCTCTTCGTAATAATCTTCTCTACATCTTATGGTTTGTGTACACTGACCAATTGACTGTTGTATGTACTACAAATATAGACTACGGGATTTATTGTTCCAGACATGGATTAGGTGATACTTATAATAAACTATTTTGCGATCCAAAATTACCATTTGCTGAGTGCGCAAGTAAATGGTACGCTAAATATACATCAAAGAGTGAAACACAAAAGGTATCATCTGATGATGACGAGAAATCCACGGAAGCCAGCGAAACGCGAATGTCCTTACGTCGCAGCAAGCGGACATCCAACACTTGCGATCGAGACAATGACGAGGATACCGATGCTTTGTCCGAGCTGGAAACTTTAGCCAAGCTGGGCAGAATAGAAGAATCTTTGTCACCTAAACACTGGTTCTCAGAGCGTGCACTGGAGACCCGATTGCATCACATCGCACATGCCGTGCAGAACTGTGAATGGCCGACCGCCTCCACATCGAAATCGAGCGAAGGAGCCGCTGCTACAGTCCAACGAGACGCATCGGAGGAACGTAAGCACACTCAGAAACGACACATCGCCATCGATGTAGAAACAGAGCGAGCAAAGCTACATGCATTGCTGTCTTCGCCTCAAGCAGCGCATTCCCACACTAGCGTACGTGAACCGCACCGAGCAGAACGTGATGATGCATCTAGTGACTCTGGCTCGAGACGTTCAACGCCCGCGCCACCACCCGCTCACCAGCGTCCTGCACCCTCGCCTGCGCCCCCGCCCGCTGCCTCACCGGCTCCCCCAGCGCCTATTACTCCTTCTACAGTCCTTGCACCTGTAGATCTGTCTGCTCCCTTGGATCTTAGTGAAGCGCAAGACTTCTCCATGGGCCGCCGCACTCCACACACTCCGAATGCAACACAAACGACTGACGTCGCCGCTTCACCCAATCCTTCAAGGAGCCGCTTGGACGACACTCTTACCAGACTCATGAAAAGGAAAAATGTGGTAAGTTCAAGTAATTGTGATATCAGTTTGGATGTTATAATAATTATTGTTTTTCCCACTAATCTCGCCACGAGTCTTATATTTTTAATGTGACTAATTTCATATGGTACTTTATGATCAATTTAGTTTTAAGAAATAACAAGTTAAAAAAGTCAAGTTAATAAAAGTAATATAATCTGACTTGTATAGTAATATCCCTTACACCGTTATTGATTCATCGTCCTATTCATAATCGGCGTCACCGGAATATCTTCGTATTGATATTCTTCACCAAGTAAAAAGTGTACCAAGGCTCTGCCGGGGCTTGTGTATTACCCTTCATCACGAACTCTTGAGTCTTGAAGCAAAGCTTTGAAGCTCAGTGTTCTGATTACGCGCACTATATCGTAGTGGGTGAGCTAAATACCGATCTTTTGAAAGAATACTTCTCATTCTTCATGACATTGTCAAATCAGTCAACTTTTATATTTTATATTCAGAACGTATTCTAAGCCTATAATTTCAATATCTCAAATTCTCTGCTAGACTTGATAATGACTTCATTTTTAGACCATGTAATATCTCATAGCCAACTGAGTGCACCCGGCTACTCGTGACATGAATTCATCTACGTATCATATAAAATTAGACCATCCTAAATAAAGGCAAATGTGATCATGATGTTCCTCAAAATTATCAATATTAACTTGGTAGAAGATACCGCCAAGGTGGATTTCTCTTGCTTGCATGCTGCGTCAATAGTCTATGACAAGGTATATATATTAAATGATATTAAATAGTGACGATGTTTGGAAGGCATGCACAAGTTAAAGAAATCAGAATAAAAAAAACACTAACCTTGTGGATCACAAGAAGGGTTCGCATGGCAATGACGCGTTGTAACAAAGCGTTTCGTAAGTTTAAACGTGACAGTTGCGACGAGAATCCGTCTTAGAAGATCGCACATAACCGTTGTAACGGAATGGTGCGACCTGCCAAACTGTTCGTGTCTGGTCGCACCATTCTGTTACGACGGTTATACATATAAACAAATTGTATTCGTTTTTCCTCAGCCGATATATGGAAGTTCCGCCAATCACTGGGCGTTGGTAAAACTTCTGTATGTTTATTCTTCTGTATTCTATATTACTTCTGTACCTTTTCTCAACTGTATTGTTAAATCTTCCACTATTCTGTCTCAGTATAGAGCTATTTCTATCTTGCTGTATTATTTAAAATTTTAGAGGCTATTCATTGTGCACAAAACACTATCGACGTTTATTTATAATTTATAATCTTCTAAGTCCACTACAGTCTTGCTTTAGACCAGAACATAATATAATATAACAACGGCCTTTTTAAATGTTACCGAGGACATTCGCAATGGCATGGTATAACCTTGTCTCTGTTATGTCCCAATATGGCTTTTGTTATGTTCCAATATGTTTGCTATTAATATTTTTAATGTTTATTTACAGCCTGCTCCAGAACAGATAGTTGGGAAAGAAAAAAAGAGGAAAAAATTAGATGAGATTGTACTGGGCCTGTCGGCCGCCAAGGGTAGGAGTCCTAGTTCATCTGTTTCACAAGAAACACCCCGCAGTAGAAGTTCGTCTATACTTCCTGAAGTAACTGTAACACCTGCGGTCGCCCCTAGTACTTCTAGTACTACACCCATTCAGAAACCATTCTCAGTGACCGTTACAAACGTTCCATCTCCACATGCTTCTACTAAAGAATTATCATCGTTTCTTCAGCAATCACTAGAACAAAATAAAACCCCTAAAAGCACCGCATCTTCAATGCCAATTAAATCTTATTCACATGAGGCTAAAGTTAATAAATGGTTAGCGGAGCAAACTACAATGGATTCGCGACGACGAGGATTGACACCGAGATTAGCTCCAGACGAGCATGTACCTGTAGTACATCGCGTTACAGGTAAACGAATCATAGGACACAAAGCACCTCAATTAAAACATTTGGCTCAGTGGATTGCTGAGAATCCAATGTACGACATTGATTCGAAATGGACAGAAGGAATCAAGGAACACGTTAAACTGCCGCAAGATGTACGTAGCCAAAGACATTCCCCTATGCAATCTACAAATATGACAGAACGCAAGAAAGGCCGGCCACCAACTCTTGACACCCCATCAACTAATGTTTTATCTTCGAACCCACATTTGAATCAAAATTTAGCTAGTCTCAATCCCGCTCTTTTAGCTAGTCTATCCAATTTAAGTGCATTTGATCCAAAAACTCTGGCTGCAACATTATCGAACTTGACTGGATTTGATCCAAAATTATTGTCAAGCTTAAGCAATTTTGATCCAAAGAATAATCCATTATTGAACTCTTTTGGCAGTATACCTAATTTATTAGGTAATATGACTGGTGGAAATATATTTGCTAATTTAGCGGGTTTAGGGTTACCTGGATTTTCGTCTCTTGACATGAATAGTCTCAGTGCTAGTAGTGCAGTAGGAGATAATAAACCTAAAACTAGAAAGCCTGATTCTGGTTCATCGTCTACTTCCAAAACAGGTAATTCACAATTTCCCTATATGTTCACTAATCCTAATATGTTATATCCCCAATTAGGATTGAGCGGGTTATCTCCTTTTGGTGTACATTCTGGTATGTCATCAGCTTATGATGCCTTAGGACTTCTTACAAGTAACTTGACTGCAAGTTCCAGTGCTACAACTTTACATAGTCACAGCTCCCGTAGTAATACAAAAACTACCACACCTCGATCATCTACTGTTGTAACCAGTTCCGCATCTTCTCGACAGCAAAAAGTTTCTGATCGTCAAAGCCACTTGTCTCAAATATTATTACCTCCGGATCCATATTTGCTCGAAACGCTTTCAAAACAAACTTTCAACTATGATACTAGTGTTAAAACTGATAAAAGACCCCGAGAAATTGAAAGCTCTGAGAATACTGCTACAGATTTATCAAAAACCGATAAGAAGAAAATGCCCTACGATCCATTAAGATCTCAAGTACCTCCCGAATTTGCTGCTGTACAAGAAAAATTATTGAAAGGAGACAAGAAAGACATTGACATCAGTAAAATGTTATTAGAGCAAATGGCGTCGGGAGCTTTAAGTGCAAGTCTAGTTAGTTCTAATGAAGGCAAGAAAGCAAAAGACGTAGAAAAAGAATATGAAAAACTTAGCAAAGGATCTGATTACATATCACGCATAACCAATGAACCAGACTTGACTTCTAACTCATCACTAAAACGAACTATCGATGACGTAAATAGTGAACCAGAAAACTTAGCCATGCAATCAACAGCCAAGAAAGTTAAGGAATGTGCTAATCCTGACATTATGTCTAATATTGACAAACAATCTGATCCCTCCACCAATACAGGGGAAATGGATCTAGAAGATTTAATTGCACCATCGACAGTTATTAAAACTGGTATGAAAGCAAGTGACTTTGAAATTAGTAGATCAAATGAAACTGCATCACCACTGGTCTTAACTACAACAGACCGAGAAAGAGAAGATAAATTACAACAACGACTTAGTAGCCCCACTAGCGAAATAAAAACTACATCTGAAAATCTACAGATTGTCGACTTTTCCACTAACTCTGATAATGAGCCAAAAGATGATTCTGTTTTGGATGATACTAACGTTGGAGAAACTTCATCAGCTGATATTGGGCGAAGAGGCAATAGAAAAAAAGGTCGTAAATCCACAGAAGAAATGTTAGTTGGTCCAAGACGTGAGTTACGATCTAGTTCGGGACGGCAGTCAACAGATGCTGCAAGTATTCATTGAATAATATACCAATTTTTAACGAATATTAAATACTAGATCATTTTCTTATCAACAAATCTCTCCCATTAAACGTATTGATGACAACGATAACGATTCATGACATATTTTTTTCATGTATAAATACATTTTTGCTGTGTAAAAAATGTAGATTTGCGTTTAATTGCTATAAAGTATTAATTTTTTATGTAGATCAACGTTTTAAACTAATCTAAAACTTTAAAATAGAGGCTCTTATAACTAGTATATACAATAAGGAAAACTAAACTGTTAGTGAATCTAACCTTATACTCTTAGTATAATTTAGACTCACATGGGAACACAAGTTTTGTAGTGAAAAAATCATGAAAATAGTACATGGTCTTTCTGGTATTCGATAAAGCTGATATAAAATGAGGATGAGGAAATATCATGAAAAGAATCCCTTGGTCGTAGTTTCAATGATATACGTGTTTTCAAAACTGCAATTTTCACAAATGCGTAAATGTTTATAAGATTAAGTGTATAAAGTTACATTATCCAATGTTAATCGTGAGAATAAAGTGTACCTAGTTTAAGCATATATTTTAGTTTTTATGTATATTTTATACCAGAAGACTGGATGCTCCACATTTAAATTGGCCTGCAAATAAGATAAGTTCATAGGTTATATCACACTGAACATTGTATTTCAATTCAATATTAATATTTCAAAAAAGTCGCCGGCAGACTGATAAAAAATTTTTGAGATGATACTTTAGTTTGATCATCCAAGGAAATGGAGTATTTATCGTTGTAGATAAAATTTAAAGTATTGACAATTTGATTTGAGATCTCTTGCAATTGCAAAACCCATAGCATAATCCGAAGGTCACTAGGTCTGTTTATCATTTACCTCTTTTTTATGTTTATTTTTAACTTTTAGACTTAAGTTAATGTAAGTGAATAATAGCGATGCAATTTTACTAATCAAATTTTCAGTGGTAGAAATTCAAGATAAGCGTCTCCAAAATTTCAGTTCCCCAAATAAGTTAAGTTTTAAAAATTAAGTCATATGCTGAATGTGATAAAACTAATTTATTACATGTATTCTTTTTTATTTGCATTGCTGTATTGGTAAATCTAATTGTAGATATAAATGTGAGAAATGATTAAAATTAAACATGAATTTATGGCTGTTTTATTTTTATTTCATATCCTATGACAAGGCTGATTACTAATCAAAAATGACGATATTTAATATAATGTAATGTTCAATGATATTAATTAATAGTATATGATATAACTGTCACTTTCCTATACTACAAGATGATTTTATTAAGAATGCGTGAATTCCTTATGAAGATAATTGGAAGTCTTCACAAAAATGTTTATCTTACTCTAAATATTAAGTGATGCTTCCGCAATACCTTAGTGAAAACCATACTGAAATCGGTTTAAACGTTTCTGAAATAAACGCACAGACAAAAATTCTAACAAACTTGTTTTGGGTGCTAATGCGTTAACGTATAATAGTAGTGATAGTTTTTCTCATATATCGTTAATGTACAGAAAGGAATTGTTAGAATTTTATTATATGTATAGATATACCTTGAGAATCGTAATACTTATTTTCATCTCCATGTTGATATGATGACCACACTGTAAAGAGACAGTCATAAAAATAAGTACCTATGTACATACCTTTTTAAGTTAATAACCGACACACGAGCCAACTAATGGTAAGTGGTCTTCGTCGCCCATGGACATCAAAAAGACCAAAAGTATCACATATGCATTGTAGACCAGAAAATGACAAGAAGGTAAGTAAGAAAGCTGGTTCGGTTAAAATAAAGGTGAGTGAACAATTTAAGTTCTTTATTATTGTTAACAATATAATCCTTACGCGAAGCTTTACCACCAAGCAGTCTGACTTCTGTCGCTTCTTACGAAACCATGTTCTGCCAGCATTCCTATTCCAGTGGGAGTATTCTAGGCCGCCCCAATACTCAACCTCATTTCTTTTAAGGTCTAGTGTCTTAGATAGTTATTAGTTAAAATGTTTATTTTAAACTACATATTGTAGACACAAAACGTTATAATAATGTTTATATAAATAAACTGTTTTAACTTCTCAGTATTTCTGCCATTACCAATATGATTTTCATACACTGTTAGGAGTACACAGGATTTACTGCTCTAATACATTGTAGTCTAAGGTAGGTAACTATAATGTTACATTGATATTAACGTAATGAATTTTATTGGTAATCTTAATAAATAAACAAACGAAGTATTGTCAAATAAAATCTATTTTCCTGTTTAGTACAGAAATCTTTCTCCTTCCATAAAGTTAATATACTAGCGTAATAGAGTAACATTATCCGAGTGAGATTTCGAGCTTTACGGAAAAACCTACTTGCGAGAAAGACTAGAGAGAATTGGCCCTAGGACTGTTCGAGTTATTTGGTCTTCTATCGAAAAATAGCTTTGTTTTGTTTCATTAATTTATTTTCAATCTTGTTAGACTGTATAGTTACTTATAACAATAAATCAAACAATGAGAGAATCCACGGGTAGGTACCGATAGTTCAATACTACTTTCATGCTGTTTATTTTCATAGAAATTGATCTTCAAATTATATATATTAAAATCAGTAACATGCAGTAAACCCCATTTTATGAATAATAACTTATTTTTAATAATCATGTGTTGTTACACATGATAAAGTGATAAAAAGATATTGTGTACGTGAAAATGATACCGTTTTGTATAGGGCTTGAACAAAAACTATCCATAAGTAGATAATTAAAAATAATAATAATAAACGCTTACATACTTACACCCCCGCACTAGGATTCCCTATGTTGCGATGGTGTGGACATACACAAATATGACACCACAAACACCCATGACCCGAGAACAAACATTTATCTGTCACATAAATGTCTGCCCCGGCTGAGAATCGAACCCGGGATCCTTCGCTCGGCAGACAGGGTCACTGCCAACTGAGCTATGGGGTCGTCTATGTATAAAGGTATAAATAAATATTTTTGTTTTACCTAGATTTCTTCATATTTTGACTATTAACTTTCCGTTATAGCTTGTAAACATATTGGACAGAAAGTAGATTAGATTGTTATAAAAGTGCATCTTTGGCTCTTGAATAGTATTAGCTCCTTAGACTGATAAAATTTTGCGAATTTTATATCTGTTATTACTATGATATGACAGTTGTCATTTTCACTGCGTGCGTTCCACTTGATGCTCAGAACGCCCAAAACGTACCATAAAGCGTTCCACTTGACGATC
>DWPT01007254.1:0-10919 GCA_018251895.1 Agathymus mariae mariae | reverse complement strand
ACCCTTCTAAGACGATATGAAGACGTAACCAAATTATGCCTATTTCTTGTATCATGATTGTGTGTTCACTATTCAGCGTGTACATATATATTTTTTTTATAAATACTAACTTTACTACAGATATATTGTCTGGCTACGGTGTGTACACCTATTTCTTTAAATTCTTCTCTTAATGACTCACGTGACTTTAGTCTGTATATAGCTCTGATAGCTTTTTTCTGTAATACAAATATTGAATCAATGTCCGCTGACTTACTCCACATTAGGATACCGTAAGACATAGGCTGTCATGGCATTGTAGAGCTCCGACAATTATATGTTAAATAATCATACTGTTATTTTATGTGCAAATATCAATCAGTAACTCAGTTGCCTGAATGCCATTCAGGAGAAGCTCCTATGTGTTTTATAAAAACTTCACTTCGACAGAAAACTGTTTTTCTAGTGATGTTCTTTGTACGTGTGCTTCACACGTAAAATCCTTACGTCCATCGTATTTTTCTTTCGCCAATATAACCTTATTCCAATACTTACTGTATTTTACATTCAATCCCGCTGTAGATTTCAATTATCAAAATATTTACTTTTGTTCAGGTGGAGAACATCCTGGCTGGGAGCCATACAATAAATATTATTGTCTGGGTAATAACAGCGTTAATTTGGAAAAGATTAATTCCAGATAAAAATGAAGTGAAGATGATATGGGAAAGTCGTTGGATATAGGAGTGCCAGTGAGTAACGTTTCAATGTGTGTATATGTGTGTATGCAATGTCAGTTACGGGGACACCACTACACTGTAGGAGAGTGCACTGGACGTAAAAAAATATTACAAAAACAAAGTCTTGTCCTTATTCTTCGTACAAAAATTCAAACTTTATTTTTGAATTAAATTATAATAATAAATGAAAACATACATAAGTAAAATAAATATATAATTACTCAATTAGGCAAGGTTAAATTTAAGTATCTGTTCAGTTGAAAGATGCGCAAATTTAGGTATTTTGGAAAGAAAAGTCTTTGAACATCTGAGCTTATTTACGTAAACACCGTGATACCAAAAGGACGTCGCTGTCCATGGAGAAATAAGCGCAAAACCGATTGTTTATCATATCAATTTTGATATAAATTTCACTCCAGCTGCAATTCTTACAAATGTGAACGTCTTGAAGTAACACTGTAATTCCACCTCGTCTTGGTTGCCCACATCTTTACCTATGGGCTGCACTGGTTAGATAGCACTACGTTTGCTATTTAATGTTAATAGAAAATTCTGACGGACCCACTGATTTCTGAGATTTACTGTGCATCAATAGGAAGTAGATTATTGATTAGTGAGTTCCGTCATAGTGTGCCGCTGGCAACCGTTTTAGTACATAATAGTTATCACGTTAGTCATTACCTATTTAATTTACGTTACGTTTGCGCAGTGTTCCAATTTAAATATCTGTTCAATTGTCCTAAGAAAAGCGAGAATTCTAGTGTTTGTTAAATATTAAGTTTGGTACATCACTAGATCAGTATGGAGGCTCTGACATGGTGTTTCTTGTTAGTCTATGAACTCAATACAACGTTTACGATCCCCACTATACAACAACCAGGTCATGGTGCAGCTATTTGGTTTGCCTGACTTTAAAAATTAATCATTTATATCGTTGTAACTTGACATGAAAATTTATGGCCCAAAAGTAAAATATTAGAAAAATATATAAACCGATGATGTTGGCACCATCGCTATGAGTGGCTGCTGCATCTTTTTGAACGACCTCATGTTCATGTAAATAATTGTAATTATTAGCGATCGGAATTGTAAATCACCACAAGTAATAAAGCGTTGTTTTGAGTAGCATTCCTACTCGTACTTTGTGTGAAGTGGTGGTACTCGTATCGGCGCAACGATTGCGCTATATCGGAGCGGATGCGCGCCAGGTGTTGTCGGCCGATAGCGCAAACAAACCATAAGAAATCCGTTCCTGGCTCATCGAACATTGTCCTTCAATCATAAATTATGGATATTTATAGACATAAATGATCCAAATATTGCCTACACGTTAAAGTGTAAGTTGAATACCGACAGTGTAAGGAGCCATACTGAGTGGATTCGATTTTATACTCTATGTACTTGTTACAAATTATTTACAAAGAACACAAGCCAACCCTCGCTTGGCCCGCTTGGTGGATTATCAGTAGACACTTATCCCTGTGAGATGAGTCCCGAACCAAGCTATGGGACGGCTACGGGTCGTTACGAAGGAGCTCGGGACATCGTTGAGTCCATGCCCACTGGCCGGCCCTTTCACATCAGTCGGTTGTAATGTTAAGTAGATTATGTACTGACAGTCAACCCACTGTCAACTGTGAATCCTTTGAAATGTTTCAGTTACAAAATTGCAGCTAGTCAAGAACGGACACAACGTGTGCCTGACTGTCCCATCGCCTTATATTTAAGGGTAATTAACACAATAAATTATATTTATGATCGCCGTATTTATAAAATATTTTAAATGTTTTCATGACAAATGAGATTTATGAACCTGAAATAAATAAACGTTTACACACTCACACCCCACCCCCGCACTAGGATTCCCTGTTTTGCGGGTGGCATGGACCTACACATAACAAACACCCATGACTCTAGAACATATATTTATGTCACATAAAAGTCTGCTCGGGCCGGGAATTGAACCCAGGACCCCTCGCTCAACAAGCAGGGTCACTACCAACTGGGCTATGGGGTCTTCTTAAATTCACAAAGAACATTTATTTGCCCTCGGAAAAGGTAAGATATGTATGTATAAAAATTTAATTGTGCTTTGTGTGAGCCTGGTGCCGGCTGTAAGTTAAAATATATCAGTCCCTCCTACGGCGTAATTATCATACGGTTATTACTGGCTACTATCACATTGTTGCCGACACTGCGATCGAAACACCAATGAAACATTTCACGGTCGACTTTAGAAGGAACAACCCTCCTTCTTTCAAGGCAGCCAGACTGGCAAAATACGCTACCATGTGTGCAATAATCGTCGCAATCAAATTGTGTGTACAGCGCTCAGATATCTCCAACAGGAGGGACCTGGCTTCATAGGTTCGTCCGTAGTTCGTCAGGGTGCACCAAGAGCTCGGGAGGCTGGCTCGGACTCTTAGTTACCTATATAACTTAGTTTATCAATACTAAACTTGATGGTGTAGTGAATTAGGTTCAGTACAGACACTGGACACTTGGATGTGTGTGCGTGTGTTGTTCTGTTTATTATAATGGTATATACCTCAATGGGCGAAAGAGTAATGCGCTAAGAAGACGCTATAGGCTACAATTTAGCTGAAGAAGTATGTAGGTTTGTTAATAATTCGGAACTGAGATACCGGATGGGCACACCAGCTCCTGTTTTGATAATTGCGCTCTTTATACTTTACACAGAAGTTATCCTGTCGCCCCACAATTATAGGTTGCAAACACAATTATGACCTGTTAATGAAAGTAAGAGAGTAGAGAGCTTTTTAATCTTTGCGACAAATGTTTTAAATTGAGTATTAGATTTGGGACCATTTTCCTACCGACTTTAAGCCTACAGCAGCTTCAAACAACTCGTTCAGCTTTTACCTCGAAAGAAAAATCTTGTGTCATTAGCTAAGGTAAGAATTATACCATCGCGGCGTAGCTTGAGTACTTCATTAATATGGATAAAAAATATGGATATGGTTAAAAATATTATGGATATATTCGGACCAATTAAGCCCGTACTGCGTGATTAACTCGTTGCCTAGCCATTTATTTACCTTAACACTTTTATTTTTTAATTCAAAATCATTTAGCTATTTAGATAATCCGTAAATACACTTACGCACATAATTTTTTGCTTCTACTACCGTTTCGAAATGGAAAATTAACATTGAGAAAAATTTGTGAAAGTATTAATCCAATAAGATTTAACTTAGATAATTTCAATTAGTTAGCTCTCAAAAAGTTTTACGAGGTATATCTATCACTACAATTTTTATAGTATTGCTAGAAGATATGGAATAGAGACTGTGTCAAATGCTTTCACCAGGTCAAGAAAAATTATTACGGAAATTGTTCTTGCGCCCAGGCGAGTAATATCTAATACAGTTAACAAGTTCGTGAACCACATCATTGGTAGATTTGCCTTAATTGTAGCCGTATTCATTTGAAAAAGATCATTTGTTTCTAGGGTATTAACTAGCCGAGTATTCCGTATATCAATATACTTTACAATTGTCTGTCGAAGTTTTTATGATACGGTAGATTATTCTTTAAAAAGTTGGTAACAAAACAAATTAATTTAATGGGGCTATTTGGATTTGATCGGACTGAAATCTGGGGAGTGTATGGATATGCTAAGCGAGTCATTACAGTGTTCTCTGGATTCTTTTGCTAACTGTAAACGAGACACTACTAGATCCATTGATATTTTAATTACCTACCGTAGTTGTTTTTTTAACTTTTACATTTTAAATTTCACGTTTTAACTCTTTTAGATTTTTGAGTTATACAGGAGTAACATGTAATAAAAAAAAAAAAGTAAAGAAACAGGTATTTGAAATTTACAAGTTTTTATTTAGTAATATAAATTTACCTTCACAAGGTTTTATCTTTCATCAATTGTTTTTTATTATTAATTAAAAAATTCAACAATTTATCTCTACTTAAAAAATAATATCAATTTAACAGCCTGTTGCAAGCGAGCCCGGCCCGCCGCAGTGGACGACCACGGACGATGGACGTTAGTAGCGCGAGGTGCGTCACCGACCACCAAAGAACTGATGAACCACCTGTTGAATGACTTGTCGGCACTACACTAATTAGTCGGTTCATTTTAGGGAGGGTTGTAGTTATCCAGGTAGGCAGAGAGCCGCCCCTCACCGTCAACGGTAGCATTTGGCACCAACTTCTACCGTTACCGCTTTGTAGTAACTTGCAAACTTAATGCAGCTACGGTTAAATAAATATCAAGTTTCTTAAAGACGGACTTCTCCAGATAGCCTTAACACGACTAATGAGTAAAGCTCGCTGCAACCTACATTGCATTTGTATGTATGTATGTATACGTGTATTTGTACGATGCATGAGTGCCTAATATGCAAGTGTAAGGTAAAGAAGTATTGTGCTTGACGTTATTATCGAGAGGAATACATAATTTATAATGTTTTTATTGTGTTGCTTATGGACTAATAAACTTCTCTTGTAGGTAAATTTTAACAATTATAGTAAATTTGTAATTTAATTCCGTACTCATAAAACTATTCTACGTTCATACACCCCCAGCGTACCTACAGCTCACACTAAACAATACCCCAGAGAGACGATAAATGACGTAAGTCGGTGGTAATAAAGTTAAATGGAACTTACGATGCCATACAAAACACATTAACCGGGCAGTTTATTGTAAACAACCGCTCGTTGTTAACATCAGTCGGGCACCCGAGCCGTTTGCGCTGCGCTGGTGCATCGGACACCGGGCAGTCGGCGGCCGTAGCCCCGGCTCCGTTCCATGGCGGTGATTGCGACCGGCCAACTCCGCCCAACCGCAAGCCCCCAATGAGATCGGCTCGTCGACTATGACACGCCCACCACATGCGCCTGCGCCGCTGGTCGAGCACGACGTTCGTTAGTTTTTCAGCTGCGCTCGCAAAGGCCGGTCCGCGGCCGGGCCTTCCGTATAGGGGCGATGACGTCCGTCGGCAGTGATGTGAATTCGGTGAACAAGTTGAAGTTCAGTGTGGACAGCATTTTGGGGAGCGGTGAGCCGGCTGCGGTCCCGGAGCGCGCGGAGCCGCCGTGTGCGGGCTGCGTGGCGGCGCTGTACCGCTGCTGTCGCGAGGAGCCGCCGCTGCTGCAGCTGCCGCTGCCGTTACCCTACGCACACCTGCACCCTGCTCTCAGACCGACTACCGGTTGGTTAACGGGATTTTCTTAGCTGATGATAGTAATATAGAGTGGATGGTGGAGATTTCAAACTTGCAGCTCCCCTAATTCGAAGCGTTTAATAATAATTATAACTTTATTGATAAAAAATTAACAGGTTAAATCTATCTATATGTTGAGTACTTTTTTAAAGTATTGAAATAAACTTGTGTCGGAGGCGCTCGCTCTGCCGCGGTTACAGTCTACACTGACACAAAACTATGGTCACCAGCATGCTTAGAGCCCCTGATATACGTGGAAACACTTCGACCAGTTCAGCAAAATTGATTGGACATTCGTTTGGAGGCAAGAATTAAATGATTATTCAGGAAAACTTACTGTGCCACGGAAGAAGACAATTTTGAAACGGATGTAACAATTTATATAACAGGCCAAACAGTCTATGTTCCACTGTTCAATATTCTACATAAATACTTAAATAAGTTACATACAAGACCTCTAGAAGATACTCTGATCTGTTGAAAACAATAGAGTCCGCGGAATGGACGAGACAGCGTTAACACCAGTGTTCTGGTGTGACGGTCTGACGGCGTCTCCTATGTGTGTACTTGTGGCCACTGGGCTATGTATAATAATAGCAGTCAGCGGGTTAACAATGTCAGCAAGAAAAGCTTCTATGTTCATTTAATTTTTTTTTGCCATAATAGTATTTCCAATGGATCTATAAACGCGTAGTAGTGACGTTTTCGCTGTGCTTAAATTAATAAAAAACTTACACATGATTTGGCTGACAAGTTACAAAGTGGTATATTCGTTTTATAATTGGACTGCGTTATTTAAGAAGGTACTAAGCGATCTTATCTAAATATGTAGATGTTTGTGCAGATCGGTTGAAGACAAGATGAACTATTTGTTCAGGCATTGATATGATCAATAATTATTTGTATTGCCTTATAATCAGGAGTTGAATCGTCATGAGCGACATGTCAACATTTATTGGTACTTGGAACACTTTCGTAGTCGTATTAAATAATTATGCCCCGAAGTTACTTGTTACAGAATACAGAAGTAGAATTTTAAATACAACAATCGAAGTTAGCACGAACACGGTTTTAGATAATCTATTAATGAAACGAAATCCAGATATTTTAAAAAATAACTTTCGAATTAACCCCCAAATAGGTATTTAAATAGACAATGATAAAAAGGACAATTTTATTTGTAATAAATCCTTGAGAATTTATCTATGTTTACTGCAATAATTCACACAATGTTTACTTCACACAATTGTTTTGGACAGACGGATGTTATACATTTATATATTAGTATACATGAACAATAACAGAAAAAAAGTTCTACATCTATTGTTATACTAATAACAAAACGAAGTGTTTTATTACTTTATATGGAATTATACATTTGTTATTATTAAATAGACACCTACTGTGTATTTAAATTTGTTATATTAAAATTATTATTCAGTAATTTCACAAGAATAAACCGCATTAAAAATCTAACCACAACAATGTCATAATTATATTAAATAGTTAAGTGCAAAGATACCAATAATTTTTGAAGTATAGTGCACAATAATATATTCTTAACTAATGTAAACTATATAAATATTTACAATATATGAATAAAACTTTATTTCTTAACATAAAAAATGTAGGCACAGTGACAATGTTAATTAAAAAAAATCCTTATGTAATATCATTTCATCACGTCGGGTATACTATACGAACGAGTTTGGTTGGACGCATGTGGGCTTGTCGAAAACTATAAAAGAAAGTAATACATTTTAATTAATTGTTTTATGTATTAAGTTAAATAAACTCCCCTCATTTAAATTTTAGGCATTCAATAAATATAAGCTCCATTTTATTATTGAATGTTTTTGTTAGAAACATGTTCAAATAATGCAATAGCTGCAGAAAAACATAGAACAATACGTAAATACTTAACTTACTTAAATACGTAACTTATACTTCGTATAAACAGTTTCGGCAGCGTTACACTTTTATTAATAGTAGGATACTAAATATTACAATTGAATAAAGATTTAAAAAAGTAAATGAATAATTGTAACTTGAAAATATATTTGTAATTCTAACTTCATGGTCGGTTTTCTGCAGCTGTTTGCAGCGCTCAACCTCTGTGGTCATCTTCTTAATTTAGCCCTTTAAATTCAGTAAACAATTAATTGTTACAGGAGATACAGCCGAGTACCCTAGGTCTGATTGTAACCTTTATAATCTTAACTGTTCAGTTAAACCAAATTTAATATTAGATCATAGCGCGTCAATATTTGTGATTGAGCTCCACCATAGAATGCAATAAAAAAGTAAAAAAAAAATATTAACCTACTTCAACAAGCAAAACTGCGAAAATAAAATGAAATAAAATACTTATTCATAATACACTACATACTAAAATATTTGACGTCGGTGCCAACCCTAACAGATAGTAAGTAGGTAGCAGGGATGTTAAGGAGTTCCGTAACCGGAACCGAAACTATCGGATATCCGAAGTAAAAATATGTCCGAAACCGTAATCGAATCCGATAAAAAGTTTCGGATAATTTTGGATATATTAGCCACGTCGTTCTCATTTTAGTAAGTTTTTATTATGTAATAATTTTTTTCTGTGATTATAATATCACATCATACCTAAAAACAAAGTCAAACTTTGTAATTACATTTTTTTTTCAAGTCTTATATCGTCTAATATCCGTAACCGAAATTATTCGAAACAATCGGATAATCCTAAATAATTTTATATCCATAACCGTAACCGAAACTGGTAAAATATTATTCATATATCCGTATCCATATTCAGATCGGAAATTTCATATCCATAATAACCTTAGTAGGTAGACACGGTAGGTTCAATCCAGCCAGATCGCAGTATCTTATTAGTATATTCCGCTATCAATTAAGATGCTTAAATCATTCAGTATTGTTGTTTTCAGCCCTAATACCTACTACATCAAACATTTTACAATGTAGTGAATGTAATAATATTTTCTTAAATTGTATTTTACAGTGAATAGACTGATAAATTAATGCGCTCAACATCTTAGATTTCAACACAACTTACCATCGCGTGGGATGGTTATCAAGCATTAACTTATGTAAAAAATAATCGCTTTTTGGTACAAATTTGTATCTAATTTTTCTACACACACTAATAAAAGATAATTTAAAATCAGTCCCTAAAAAAGAGACAACACACATAAATATGGCTCCAGTTCCACTCTTTATCTCCACAGTTCATGATTATATCCTCGCCATGTATAAAAGGGAGTGACTACAGGACATTCCTCATATTAAAATTAATAAATAATCTTCAAAATCGGTTGATAAACAACGGAGATATCTCTGGACGTACACAACAAATGCACAAAAATTAAGTGCAAATGGCTTACTCAGTTCTACTTTCAAATAAATTTATTTTTGAAAACTTAAAACACAGGTGCGCACCATTTTTAGATTGCGAGAATCTGAAATATTATTGAATGATCTACGTAGAGAACAAAAATACATATATTTCATTTTTATAGTATTTACTAACTGTTGATCTGCCTTATGGATATTTTTCTTATTATGGCAACTGTTTAATTCACATTAAATATATTTATATATAAATATCAACAGAAAAGAAGTCTGGTATAAAACGACCGAACCACATTCATTGCAATGTTCTTAAATGTACAGGACTCCACCAGGAAACACATCCAATGAAAAACCGTTTACAAAGTCATTAAGGCCAGTAATACAAAATATTGAGGGGAAACATAAACAATATGCATATTTTTTTTTGTTTTACCTACTTCCTAGTTGTATTTAAAAATATATTAAATCATTAAATAAATTTGGATTTGAATTAAAAACGGTGGTTATTCATAATTTCATATAACTCGTTGCCGTTCCTCCGTCGCTAACCCCCAACGTATGGCGAGTATCCATCATCACGCGTGAACATCCCGCCTGCACGGACAACGTCGTTTGCCTCGTCATGCGTTATGCGCTCTGCGAAGGATTCGAAGCTTGCTCGCTTCGGTGTTCCCGGCAACTTATGATTAGGTAGCCTTCGAGAGGAGCGTGAATAGATATTTATAAGTTAATGGGTTCAAAATCTTAAAATCTATCACGATTATCAGGTGGGATTATTGTCAATCTTCAATTGTGTTATATTATATATTAATAAAATAAACAATCAAATATTCAATTGTTGTGAGTCGAAGTTTCTTCGAACCTCAAACCGACCAAAGTTGAGGTTCGAAGAAACTTCGCAGGAGTCTTTAAGAGGAGGTTGAATAGACTCTTATAAGTTAATGCGTTCAACATCTTATGACTTCATCACGACTTTCCATCAGGTGGGATTGTTGTCAAGTATTAACTTATTCTATATAAAAAAAAAATTGTCAAGCATTAACACATTCTATGTAAAAAAATGTGTTCAATACATCTGCATGTACCTCCTGTGGCGGCATTGATGTTTGTACCTAATAGTATTCTAGTGTTAATTCTTCCACACTCCGCCAGATTAGTTAACAATTTAGCAGAGAAAAAAAATCTTTGATTTATTTTATTTCTGTTAGCGATCACAATCGGTATAACAGTACACTCATTTTAAATAACAAAGCTGTAAATAAAATCTCAATCATATTCATGTGAATACCACGAATACCAAGTATCTAGGTTTAACCTCACGCGTGTTATTTTCAGACTAACTTATTCTAATTGACGTGACAACTTCAACTACAGCATGCCTTGATTTTTTTATTTGATTTCTCTTTTAACAATATAAAACAATGTGACTATTTTAACACGCTTATATTAGCTTGGGTTATATGTCCGTATGTATGTAACGGAATCTTTGAACATAATTTTCACCAATTTCCAGAAGTCTGATTAATTTGAAACTTTCCATACGTATCAAGGACCGATGACATTGCAATAATTTGATAATATTTTAATAATAATAATAATAATATAATATTATAATAACAATAATAATAATCATACGGGG
>DWPT01007253.1:0-10919 GCA_018251895.1 Agathymus mariae mariae | reverse complement strand
CTAGTTTTATTTTTTTTATACCCGAAATATGCAGCAAGTTGTAGGGTGCCTAATACTTTTGGCCAAGGCTGTATATACACGAACACAATGATGACGTTTATAACTATTGAAAATTCACAACTTTCACAGAAAACCGCTTCTCTATACGTTAATTATAGTTGATAACGTACAACCTATCCATTGTATATTTATATACGAGCAAACGTTGGACCCGATGAATCGACACTGGCGCCGCATGTTCATTCCGAGAACAAAGTACTGTTGACTCAGATGCTGGCACATTACGTCAACTCACGTCAAGGCGACAACCATAAGGGATTTAAACATCGCTACGTAAATTGGTCAAGATCACATTTTTGTCCAATTAGAACCTATAAATGATTATGTTTTTAGATCTGTTTTCACGGGTACGTGTACCAACATTTTTTAATCCGACTAAATAATTTGAAACGCTTTCTTTATCGCGGCAATTCAAATTCAAAACCATTTAATCATATAAGTATTCTGTAAATATACTTATGCACATAATTTATTCCTTCTACTATCGTTCGCATTTTTTCGTAATTTTTGCTTCAAATTATCGAATTTATATATATATCGCATATCGATGCGGGATTCAAATCCAATAAAACATTCTGAGCAACCATCCAGTCGATATGGGAACCTGATTATATGGTACATCTCATGTGAACGCATCGCTGCGGTGCCTTTAATGTACCACTTCAAAGTTAGCAAAGCCTAACGTTCACATTTATAAAGTGATTATAAGCTAACCATTGACATTAGCTAAAATCACCACGATCGATAATACGAATAACTGTTACTTACAACAACCACGACAAACCAATAAACACTGTCAACCACGTGCACTTATGGAATGCACAAATGTTAAAATCAAAAAGCACACAGCGCCTAATCATCAATCACACTGGAAAGGGAACCTAGAACGATCTATTTCAACCGGCGCTTTAACTGGTGGACCCGGTTCCAGCGATCAGCTGGTGCCAACTACGCGGAACCATAACGCCGAGCGTGTAACGCAACCATATCCTGCTTGCGACCAATCGATTCCATACTCAAAGCGTTCCGTTGCACACTGTGCAGTGTGGTGAGATTTTGTTATACCTATTTGTGGAATTAATTCTCACATTTGCAAAATGATGATGATGCATCATCACCGAGAACTTGACAATATTTGTAAAAATATCCTTGTAATTTGTAATATAATATATAATTTAATGTTGACGGTTTTAAAACATGTAGCCAATACTACAACAAATAAAAAGTTCGAAGAAAAGTGTGGAATACTATAATTTACCCGCTATGGTGACGTTTTATATTCACAGAATAATTGTAAGTTTATTCTAATCATACCATTATCTATATAAATATTATAAAAAGAGTACAAACTTACAAGTTTGTGGTATATGCAGAAGGTAATATAACAATTATTTGAAAAATAATTTTACTATTTAAAACGTACATTATTTCGAATAGGCTATATATATTATGTATATTATTTATTAATTTTTGAACTCGACGGAAGTCGGGGCGGGTCCCTGGTATCAAATAAATAAATTTATTGCGATCGATTTCTTTAATTTTTTTTGGGATTGTCATAAATTGCATGAAGAAAAGGCGGCAGATTAAAACTAATTGGAACGAGAAACAAATGGCTCGACTAATGTTGCATATTTAAATAAATACAAAATACAACACCATGTGGTGACTTTTCAATATAAATACGATAACAATATGCTCTACTATATATCCGAATTATGCTAATCGATAATTTTCTTCACATTTTACGATTTTACTTGCATACAAGCTCAAAACGGAGAATACGGCATAGCCGGTAGCAACCTAACCTTTTTACGCTCGGGGCAGCATCTCAGGTTATGCCGGCTCCTACTGATTAAAACCCTTGGGTTTTCCTTACTGCGCCTGCTGCGGGAATGTGGGTACGCTTTCGTACTCCTCCGCAGACCCGCCGGTGTCGTCCGAGGGCCGAACCCTCCGCTGTGTGAAGTTGCCGACTACACCCTTTTCGCTTTAAAACTTCAGTGGTGTCTAAATTAACCTAACATGGCGGAAAATTGGCCTTACCTCATGCGCACACCTATATAAATAACCTTAACTGTAAACATTCGTATGTACATAAATCCACAAGATACCGTTCGGATTAAGTCAAACATGTGTGCAGCCGCTCCGATTATTTGCTACTATGGCAAAATACCAGAACAATAGATGGAACTTATAGAGATGTAAATCAAACAGTTCTGTGATCAAAAACATAGAGGAATACAACGGCATATTTATTGTGCAAAACAACACTGAGATTAAGTCATGAATAAATATTAGGTATATAAAACATTAGAGATTTCATTGGAGGCCAAAGCAGACTCAATTGCTTCTCACCGAACTAAATTTGAAAGTACTGCACATGTCAAGAAGGTTAAATTCACAGGTTCGACAAGTCAATTTATATTTTAAATCAAAGTTAACGAGCAAATCGCCAGCACAATTTATGTCAGATGTTTGGGTTGAATTATAATTTGGGACAGTCCCATTTGGGGAAAAAAAATTGTTTTATTGTTGTAACAATTTTATTACGCGGAAGAAACAAACCGGTACGAAGCACATGCAGCCTGCGGACAGAATATAATTAATCTCACAAATTGGGTTAGATACAGTCCTTGTGCCCGTGCTCTGCGGTTACAAAGGCTCATTTAAATATAAGAACTGGAGTCGGTGACCGAACGGCATTACCGCTGTCATTCAACATATACTTGCCAAATAGGCTGACGTCGAAATTAGTAGATGAGGTCTTCCGCTCAGTCGAATCGTACACCGCTTTTACTTTTCCAATTGTGATATGGTTGAGACCATCTCGTTGTTGTTGCAGCACGCATAGGCATGACGGTGCATCGCTGACGACACGCGTTCCGAATAGTTAGCTACTATTTCAAAAGCTACGGAACAATGTTATTTTGTCACGACGTACCTATGATTTGTCAAGAGTTATTATATACTACATTATATGATATCGCTTGCACGTCTTACCTTCCAGAGTGTCGTAATCACGTCGCCTATGTGCCCGCGGCGCTGCCACACAACAATTATTTTTGATGCTTGGGATATGCACACACACCAATTAGACATCACAACCACACACATCAAGAACAAGCAATCTGTACATGTAATAATATTTTTAACTGATCGCTTTCTGTACATGAAGAATATATAAGAAAAAATATTATTAGAAGCCTTTAATAGGGGGGAAATAGAACCCAAAACAATTGTTAGAATTTTAGTTTGTTTGTCTGTGCGTTTGGGCACGGTAATCTCAGAAACGGCTTAACCGATTTCTTTACGGTTATCACTAATGGATTGCAGTAAGCATCACTTAACATTTAAAGTTCAATCCGTCCCTAAATAAAAAAAAAGTTATGTATTAATTCAGGTGCTATTTCTAAGCGTAAGGCGTAGTGATTCTGAAGCGAAGCGAGGGAGGTTAGCTAGTTTGAAATATATTTGACCTCACTACAATTGCCCATATATCAAATTAAACACACGAATACAAACGTATATTTTATTGGTGGGGAGTGTTCGGAGCGAGGCATGTATGTTGTTTTCCCAAAACTCAACATGAACACGAACGCTGACGCAACGATTATCATAATTGCCTCACGCAGCACCACCACCACTACACCTCGAACAAAATGGCAGTGACGAAACCTGCAATGCAGTACTACCGAAATAACTTATTTGAGGGCTCGATTACACGAGTGTTAAAGGTCAAAAGACCTGTGAGAAATGCAACGCAAAGGTGATTTAGTTGGATTACGTTGTGTTCTTTAGGACTATCGAATTATTATCGAAAATAGCAAGGCTCGGTGTCACAATGTTCCAACTCTAATACCTCTCCGAATATTTTAAGCCGCGTTCAATTCATGTCCAGTAAATTACCAGTGGCAGTAATTCGTGTTAATTCACTACTTACTACTGTTGCGATGTTTGAGACTTTTGATATAAATTTTTTTCTCGTGTAAGAAAATCTGTTTCAAATTTGTTTTTGTCGAAAATATAAGAACAATAGAAAGCCCGTGCGACATACGGCCATAAACGGCTCCGCGACTGGTGTACAAAAAGTTGATCTCACAAAAACCTCATACCGCGCACCAATCTGATGTCCAAAATCCAAATAAATCGTTTGAGTTATATCAGTAAAAAAAACATCAGAAAAGCAATAAACGACAAACGGCCTTCACTCGGGTATATATAATCGGGTCGACAAAAAGTCTGATTTGGAAGGATCGTATCGTGACTCCGACCTTCTAGTTTGATTCCTATTTGCCTTATAACGAATACATACAAAAAATTCTCAGCCTAATGTAAATTTATGTAATGGTAATTTCCTGTAGGTACCTGCTCATTGAACAACTTTTCTGAATGACTTTTTCAATATTATTCAATGCCCCGTAAGTTTATTGTTACTGTTATATTTGTCACAAGCAACACACATTTTATTCACGTACTATATTATCACATTCTGACTGCAGATTGTTTTCCGGTCTACTGTAGCTTTATATATCGTTAAAATTAATATTCACAAAGAAGTATTTCAATTTGTATTCACTTATAAATCAATAAAAATTAATTATCATTCAATTTTCTCTATCCCCGTTACTCTGTATTCAATTTAAATCTCTTGAAGTTTGTAGTCCTCCCCCTCGACTTTTCAATTTAGATTTACTCGTGTCCTCTTTGTCTCGAGATCGAGCAATGATATATATTTATATTTCCCTAAATCCTCTTAGTTTCAAACTATTAAATTACCAGCGGGACATCTGTGCAGACTTCCGGCTCGTCGCAGTTCGCCGCGCCAGCCGGGAGAAATTAATTTCCTCGACTGTAATGGAAATAAAGTAAAGACATCGTCTGCGAATACGTTGTAACGATCATAGATACAGGATGTTTCGCGTAGCGAAAACATTCTAAATATATGGTAACAATATAGAATGCACCCAGCTTTAATGGGTAGGAGTTATATGAGGTAAATATTTTTACTAACAACGTTTGGTTATTAGTCTAATCCTTACTAACGATAAGACTACGAAGGGTTTGTTGAATTCGTGATACGATGAGCTCTTGGGATAAGAAAACCTAGAGATAGACAAGCTGTATCTTAACAAATTAATAACAAATGGATTAGAATACTGTATTGATTGCAGTATTGAAACCGTATCTATGTACTGAACAAAATATATTTTTGAGACATATTTATCTGTCTGTCTCATTAAAACGGTTTTACGTGAACGTTTTACTTTATATATTATCGATTGATGCTTATATCCTCGGAAACGAAATTTTTCGCACGGAAAAAGAGGTAAAAGTCAAAATGGAAGTTCTGTTAACTTATTAGTTAAATAGTAAACATGATGTGTCTGACAACTATAAAACTTAACAGGAACATCCTCGTAGCGAAACAACAGTGAGCTGGATCACAAGCACACGGCCCACATGACGGTAGTTGGTCACCAGGGTGTCCGTACGTTCGCACCACCAGAGACGATTATAATTAAACTCACTTAACTCTGCATACAAATAACGTGATAATTTTAATATAAATATAGTTGGTCGTCACGCAATGATGCACCTTACCACTATGCAGACGCACCCTCCGAATTTAATACTGCCCGACGACCTGTATAAGAGGGAACAGGTGGCATTGATAAATTCGTCGATCATTAGGTTGCTCCACGACCAAGTAAGGAATCATCGAACTGGATATAAATCTATATGGTTGTAAACAATTACACCAATATCAGAGCTCCAACCACAAATATTAACCTTATTAGTAATAGGTGTCTATTCGAATATATTAAATAAACTCTCATTTAATTCTCCAGCACAATTTTATGAAATGGTACAAAGCGTACAGCGCTGCGTATAACGCATTGCGCCTGGTGCAAGGTCGGATCAATACTAGAAAAAAAAAATTATTAAAACGCAAAGGATAACGAGACCACGCCACGCACCAAAGGGTGTAGCCATGAAAGACGTAGCATGCGGTTTCTGTATTCACGAGCATTAGAACTAATGGAGAATTGTGCACTGGACACTGATATTTTATTTGAAAATATTGGTACTGGTATCATATACAGGAAAATATTATGCTGTACCCATTCATATCATATTTCACGGCACATTTCTACCTGCCTTCATCAACGTCTAGACCCATCATTCACCATTGTAGCTCTGAAGCTACAATGCATTTCCCCTCTATTACTTTCCCTGATCAATCTTCGTATTTCCCTATACATAAACATTGCCAAAACACTAAACTAGCGGTGAAAAACCTTGTTGGAGAATGTATTCAAGCTGTCCGGAGTACGACAATTATCATAATACTTGTACATTTATCATATTCAACATATAATTCATTGTATATTAAAGTGTACACATTTAATCAAAATGCCATTTGAATCTCGATTGTTGTACACCAACTGCACCAAATGTTTTCCTCAACACGCAGCCTGTTACTGTATTATACGGCGGTTGTGTGTGGTGAGATTGCACGAAGGTCGCGACGTTTCCCCCGTCGTTACATTCGGAAACTGAATTGTGCGCGGTCATCGTGCGATTACGACTGATAATAATTTAGTAATATTAAATATCGGCCGGTAGCACGTCGCTGATGGTTGTAGTGTTGTGACGTTAATGCGCGTCAGCGTTATTTGCTCATTTGTCGGCTATTCACTTATAAAAAGACCAACCAGATCAACAGGAAGTATCTTATCTAGATGTTTTAAATTTCGAAATCAAAAGACGTGGTACTTATAAAAAGGCAGGCCTCTAATATTTTATTTATATAAGAAGATGGCGTAATATTTGTATCACGACTACTAATACTTCACCCGCCATTCATTTATACATTTACATTTTAGTTCCCACCTATAACTATCTATCTATGATCAACACCTTTTTTTTATTATACTAATTTATAATCAAGCTATCCACAGATAATATAAAATTAGCGTACACAATACGAGACACTGGTTGATGTTACAATGCACACAAATACTATTTACACGATTTCTTAACTATTCTCAAGCGCTAGGTCTAAATCGTTCTCTCTGTGAAACCGTTACACCGATAACCGAACAAAAACAATATCTGGTGGTCACTTATCGTCCAAGTTAATTTAAAACGCTAACGTTTAGTTCATATTTAGTCAGTCGTCGTACTGTAGTTGCAGCTTGGTTGTATAAACGATGTCCCGCACTGGGGGTGCGGGTTAGTTTCTTGCATACAACTGTGTTTTATAAAAAGTTATCCGAGTATTACATATCAGTTGCTTCGGTGAAGGTAACATGACAAAACTTGTATTTTCAGTTTTCCAGTATATGAAGTTCGCACTCGGCCAGTGTGATGTGGAGATCTGAGCCCAACAGTGGGACAGTTTGAATGATGAAGTTACACACAAGTGTTAGTCAATTTAATATATACCGTTTTATTAATTTTTTAACTTTTAACTTCACAGCGACATACCACTGTTGTTTCATTAAAAGCATACTTATAAATCGTTTTATCGAAATACGCGGTTATTGATCCCATACCCTCCCGACCGACCCAAACATCAAATTAATTTATCTACTTAAACGGAATACTCAAGTGTGACGCGCATGCGCAGTGCAACAGTGGGAACGCGGCTTTGAACTTGACGAGCCGAATGCACTCCAAAAGCTCCCAGCCGGCGGGGGGAGACGCATTCGGAAGGGACGCGGAGCACCGCATGTGAAAATGACGTCATATGTCCATGCCGAAGCTGTCTCAATTAAACAATGTTCTATTTACAACATCGCAAAGTAAAATGCAAGGGTGTATTACCCAGCAAAAATACAATAGGCGTAGTTTGTATTCAGAGAAAGTTATTTTAAATATGGGTCAACTTTGAGATATTATTTAATCAATTTATTTTGGAACGAATGAGATTACATTGTAAATCTTATATCAAGTTAATACAGTACTCGATATAATAATTCAATTTATTTATGACATTACATAAAATTATCTCTGCACAATTCGATTAACTAAAGACTACTGAAATATGAGAATAATCAGTACAACTCTCTGATCATCCATTGATATATAAATCGTTACAGATAAATAAATATATGTTGATGAAAGGAAATTGTTTTGAATACATTTTCAAATTGAAACAGATGAAAAAATGGTGAATTTTATGAGTTAATAACAATTGAATTCTGGACGCGTTCGGCTCCTAAGAAATTACCTCCGATATACACTTTAAATGTGACGTATAGACGTATAATTTAAAATATACCTGGAACATAGTTACAACGGCATCGATACTTTCACCCAGTCATGGTCATGGAACAAATATGGCCAAAAAATTATTAAACAACCGATACATTTAAATTTGGTTTGAGCTGTACATATAAGTTTAAAGTGATAGGCTTACCAGCGGGTTTGAAACAGGTCAGCGTTAGTTAAAACGGAAATTGTCCGTAATGGTAACAACACACGTGCGAACACTCCTAGATCACTTAAAGCTACAAAGGACTACGAAGTGGAACTAAGAATAGCCGATGGTAAGGAGGAAAACAGGCGCCGGGTGCGTGACGTCGGCGACTAGTCAACTGGTGCTGAATTATATATCTCATACGCGTTTGCGATAAGTGGTATGACCATTGTAAAATGCATTTCTATCTTATTAATGTCAAAGCAAAAACACTAACAAATACGGAGAATGCCGGGAGCTGTTAAGCTAAAAAGAAGCCACACTGTACACGCAACACACCCCAGGGACAACACATCTACCTTTGGATCGTGAGGCGTATACCGATTTTTGTCATACGAAATTCCCGAGTCTCCTCAGATGCGCTAGATAGTTACTGAAAAGGTTTAATTGGAGTTAGGAATTAGGAACCACCACAGTATACAGGTTGGATGTCTTTGGAAAAAACAAAAGTTCTCTAGACGTGGACGTGATAAGTCACGAAGTGGAAAAGTTGCCAGTGCATACGAATAGCATAATATCCATGGATATTAACGCTTTTAATTTATCTCATCGCCAGCGTAATGTACATTTTGTAAGTCCCGTGGTCACTATTATCTAAGATACTTTTTGGGATCGGAGATATCATACACGGAGAAAATTGAACCTAATTCGTTGATATACCTTTGATATTTAAACACAGCCCTTTGACATTTCGATAATAGACTAAGGGTAATAAAACAATAAACAATGTGTCGCGGCGGCGCCGGCGCAGCGCGTGACGTCAGCGCAGTCAGCTGGCGGCGGTGCAGTCGGCGTGCGCGGCCGCACTCCGCGTGTATCATTTGTAACAAGCTTGACCAGTGTAATAGGCATACGGCGTGCGTGATCGTATTCAGTAGCGAAAAAAATTGCTAAAAATCACCGTCGAAATTATGTTACGTCCGAATTGCTTGTAGCTACGTATATTAGACATTCGGGTTGATTTAGTTGTGAATCTTGTTATTTTATTAAGGACAATGTGCTTTTTTTTCTTGTTCCTTGTAAAGATGTTGTAAAGTTAGTACTCTGGAACATTTCATAATTAAAATTTGTTACAAATACAAAATTGCCATTTACCCGTTGATTGTTTTTCCATTACAAATTTATAAGTAAGTTTTATAAATAAACACGCAATTAATTGTTAAATACAAAACTCGAATCCAAACCCTACGAGTCGGAGCTTGGATCACAACTGATCAGAGTACAACTGACCGTTCCGCCTTAATCGTAAGTAACATCATACAGACACCAAACAAATGACAAACGTTTCCCTTGACACCTCAACATCACTGAATCCGGGTCTGAAATGAATGAAGAGCCTACCCTCATCGTCTGCTAGATGACTAACATACCTGAAACAAAATACGAGATTATTGTATGACATTAAACAACTCAATCTATCTTAAATTTACCGTTCGGTAATTAAGATGGGTGGCCGCTAGGAGCATAATATTATATGAGCGGTACCATACTTCGGAACAGTCACTACCGGTCACCGTTAGGTAGCAGTCGTTTGGCCACATCAGAGATCTTGGGGCGGTATATACCGTTCCAGCTTCGATTAGCGGCTAACACGCCACCGATCATGTGTATCGCACCGTGGTGGAGTACGCTTCAGGTCCCCTCAATTGTGATGATGCCGAAGGCCTGTTACAGCCCTGTTTCGAGCCCCAGCGCTCGGAGCAGACCAAGCGTGTAGCGATGATAGATTCTCATGGCGATAAGCGCCACGCTGACTGAACACCGCTACAACGGTGTTGAACAAAAGCGTTATCACTACGCATCGAAGAGCAACTCAGTTAACTTCTAATTTACTAACGCGCCTCACTGTTTCCTAGTAAACCAGAAATAACAAAGTATTTCTGTAAGTTCCACATTTATCACACGAGGACCGATGGAAAATAATAATAACATTATATTAAGTCACTCTATCAGTTCAAAATGTATTCATTAGTTATTAAGTTCAAAATAAACAATTTTCGAAATTTTGAAAGCAACTGACCCAGCAAATAAGCTAGAAGAAATCACATTATTGCATTGGTGCCAGAACTAGGGCAGAGGTAGTAAATTTATAAGAGCTATGAGGGCAGCCCACATCCAGCACACTTTGCTGGTTGCCATAAATACAGTTGAATAGGAGAGTATACTACTCTCAACTTCGGGAGTTATTTTTCAAATCAAGCCGCGTATTAGCGTCTTATAGGAGATTTTTCATGTTGTCAGCATGTCAATAAAAATACGTGACCGGATGGTTGTTGACAACCAACATTTACTATTTTATTTTATTATATGACAACATGTCATTAAGAATATATTATTTAAAATATTCTAGAAATGATTGTAAAACGTTAGT
>DWPT01007252.1:0-10920 GCA_018251895.1 Agathymus mariae mariae | reverse complement strand
CGCAAGCACAATGTATGATGGTATATACTTCTATACATGCATATAACCTCCCTCGCTCCCACAAAGGAAAATATTCAGTTATGATAAATAAAAGTATATACCAACATACATACCGTCACCAACACGTATTTTGCTCCGGAACGGAGCATCATCAGGGTCAGTAGACTCTACGAGTGTTAACCGCAAAGTCTTTGCAAAGTAAATTAATACTTATTTAATAACATACACAACTGTTTAACCCCAAAGAAAACCAAATGCTTCTTATTAATAAAGTTAATAAGTTCCACAATAACGATATGAAGCACAATACATAGGTATCTAACAAATTGTTTAAGTTCCTTTCTTTGTCTCTTCATGAATGCACAAGATCAAAAGTAAAGAATAAGACATAACAACGGTACAAGAGAGAAATAAATGAATAGCAGAAAAATATAAACTATAATATTGCAAGTCGACCGAATGTTTATTGATCGTGTTACTGATAATAATTTGATATTTGTTTTACTGCAACTATCACTTTTAGACCAGTTATAACTACGATTTTTCCCTACATTCATAAGATCCGTTCAAATTTATTTTATGCAAATAGTCCAGAGGCCGATTTTGGTCCCTTTTATGTTGTAGAGATAATATTCCCGAATGTAAATGGAGTTTTCGTGAAATAAGAGCGAAATGCGAACGTACATTAGACTGTCTTGCACCCGAGGCTAACAATAACAAAAGAAAAATAAAACTCCCATAAAAATTACATCGTCGGCATTTTATGCGGATAAACAAATTTCTGAGGCGCTAACAGGTAAATTACCATATTCCAGTCTGGTAGGGAAATGAGTGATTTAAATCTATCGCATTTTCTTTTCTATTTAGTATGGTCCAATTGAAATGTTTTACACAATTTGTACATTTTCGGACATTGCTTTAAGACACATGACTGTCATTTTCCTAATGCTCGATATGCTAAGTGTAGAACATGTAATACCTACATGTACAGAAGGTAATCAGACATATTTCATACTAGCCAATCACTTTCAAGATCATCAGAAACTTTACTAGATTGGTAACTTTTTCACGAAAACAATAATTTTACAAAAGCATGCCAAAACATTTGGCCTGTTATAATTGACATGTGTTTGTTACAAATCTCACTTAAGTTACACTACTTAGTAGTTGGTGTAAATGTCTTTCTCTTTTTCATTTCGTATCTACTTATCTCTATTGGGGTTAAAAATTTAAATACATCCACCAGCATACAGCCAACTCATCCAACACAAGGTAATGCAAGTTCAAATCGACACATTCGCTGCCCCGACACATTATTCTCTCAATGGTTCTATATGACATTCCGTGCTTCTAATCTTTTTACTAGATTTCATTTTCAAACTTCTCCGAACTTTTACGAAAAAGTTCTCTTTGAATATACCTGTTTTTTTTGTATTCGCTCACGAACGGTAATTGAGTTAGAACCATGGAAATAATACATAAACATATTGAATAAAATATTTACTGAATAAAATACATATACATAAAATTTATATTTTAATATAGAAAAAGAGGAAATCTTAAAAAACCAAGTGTAAGGAGTTTAATTCATTCTTGGGTCCAAACCAACCTTACTGTCCGTGGCGAACCCTACCATACAATAAAAGGCGTCAGGATTCTACCGTTGGAGGGTCACTGCGCACTGTACTTGTTTCTGTTGTTACTTGTGCAAGATGGTAGCAACCATTAGCCTGCGGCCACCCAAATTTTAGAATCTACCGTGCAAAGTCTCCACTTGTCTCAGTGCAACCAAGATGCCTAAGAGCTACTTAACTAGTAATATTGTGCCTTTTTCAATGTCATCTACTTGCATTGTACCGACTGAACAATAGACAAGGCTATGGCACCAGGTCCCTCCTGTTGGAGATTGCTGAGCTCTGTACCACCCAGTTTAACCCCGACGGTACTTGCTAGATGATAGGGTATACTGTCCGCCTGGCTAAATACTCCTTCATCTAACGACTGCGAAATGTTTGATATGTATTTCGGTCGCAGAGCCAGTAATAAATTCCCCTGCTACATTTTTCGGCTGGTAATGCCTCGGTGATGCTTCTGATTTTACTGATGTCAATGGGCAGACCACTGTTCCTGTCAGGGGGCTCGTCTGCTCGTTTGTCGACCAATTACATAAAAAAGTAAGGTAATTAACCTGTAGAGGTTTAAAGATTCATTCCAAGCCAACCTTTGCTCATCATGTAACCTGCTGAACAACAGACAAGGCAATGATGACCGTTCCCACTTATTGGAGGTCGTCGGTTTCATATTATAGATATATTTGCGAGAGTGACCACATTTCATCAGATGTTCCGTCAGTACGTTAGTAGGTTTTTGACATATTTTTTTTTTATAGATTTAGATAACTGGACACCGATGTCTCCTTATGGATTTTATATAATTATATTACCTGCATAGTTATTTTTTACAAGTCTGTATTACCATATAAACTGCACCCGTGAAAAGACAATATAATACGCATGTTATGGCTATGCTGTACTACAATGAAACGACTTCTCTACAGAGGCAATATTTCTGTAACCACATCTTACTTCTCGTAATTACGTGGCCTTATGACTGTATAATGTGAACGAAGAGAATAAATTGACGAATTTTTTTACCGCGAATGCAGGCACGTGTAACAGGTAAAAAAAATTTTTATCGAGCAATTACCGTACAACAAAGCAGGATTACCGCTTGCATATTGACACAAATTAATGTAAATACGCTAAAAGAGTAAACTTTTAGGAGAGTGATTAAATAAGCTTATGGTAAATAACGACGTAACTGGAAAAATGTTTTTAAAGTCTAATTTATTTTATATTTACCTATAATCTTGTTTTATACATTAATTATTTAATCTTAGGCAAACATTTCTAGTATATCTCATATAATCTCGCAAAATATTAAAAAAAAAATAACACTACGTACACTAAGTTGGTTCTAAGAAAGTATTTCCAGAATTTCAGATCAAAGTGTAATTCGATCCGTAGGCGTTTATTGATAATCTGCGTACAAAGTTCATTTATTACTTTTATATAAAAAAGTTGCCTTCAATGAAACATTACCACGCGTCCAACCGGTAGTGTTTTCTTCGCGTCATTAAACCACACAAAATTCCATTTGGATGATTGAATATACTGCATTCGGATAGTTATTACTACCTACTTAAGGCTGCCCAATTTTTCGCAACAACCCCTGTTGCGGAAATATGACAAGCAAGTAAGATATACATTTTGCATAGACATTTTCTAAATATCACTTAGGAAATAAGTGTTGAAGGTAATATTAAATCGTCTCTTTTACAAGCTACGTTTTGTTCTGGATATCTTTCAGACATATCGCACATTGGAGTAAAGCTTTATTAAAAGTAAATGTACTCGGTTTATACATAATAACAATAAATGTAAATATGTATAACGGGTTGTGTTTTTATTTAAGCAGGCAAATGAGCAATCACCGCTGCCTGTGGATATTCGTAATTCCAGGAGCGTTAATATTTGACATGGCACTAGAAATTTAGTAATTTTATGAGAGTTATAAAATAAGTCTGTTTTATTTTAAAAATGTTATGTTTCTTCAACCAGAATTTTTTATGGTTCACATTAACCATTGTAAGTGGTACTCGGGTTAGTCGTGATGTAAAATCAAATATAGGTCAAGTATGTAATATGCTTGTTAACATTGTCGGGTCTGTTTGTATAAATAACGTTTTAATTTAAATTTAAAACCAAAAAGAGGCTGAATAGAAAAGTTAACGTTTAATTTTCTTTAACTAAGTTACTAATATTCAGTTACTAAATACATGTGAACTTATAACTTTCGGATATTGTCGAATATGTTATGACATCTATATATTTGTAATAACTGATTTTAATTCACTCATAATCATCATGTTAAACAGGGAATTCAAATCGTGAGCGTTACCCGATATTTACTCATTTTGTTGACCTAGAGTCCTAGACAATCTAATTCTTCTTCTACAGCCGCTATTTTCTACACTGTACGAGCTAAATTAACGCGATTGCTGTAAATATCTACAGTACGTATCAAAAACGAGTGTATTTGTTAAAATAAAAGTAACTTTAGTTTCACAAGTTACTTTAGTTACTTATTCCGAAAGCATCATCAATACTTGTGCCAATAAAACAAAGGACGTGAGTAACATAAAATTTAAACGCCAATCTTGCCGAAATATATTCGACATGTTGAAACAAAATATTATTACAAGCAAGTTGAAGTAAATGGTCGCTGGATTATTATACCGGCCTTAGAGAAGGTAGAAACGATGGGGATGTAAATTCTCAGTTCATTACCTTCGGTTACATTCTTAGTAGCTATTGTATGAATGTGAATAACATTTTCAGCTGTTAGAATGAAAACGAATAGTCATCGAAGATAACACTGGAACATTTCCTTTCTTAACATAAATTGTAACTTTGACGCGAGTGACGGACAGCTCATTACGCTCTATCGACTCGATCACTACTGAGCAATTTTGCGAGCAAAGAACCAATAATTTAAATAGATCTATTGTAGTTATATTTTCTAAAATAATGTGAATATTATTAGCTGAAAATATAAAGTTAAAAATTGCAACGATTCCCATTATGCGATGAACATTAACTATGCTAGCCAAGTAGGTCATCAAGAATTTGGTGAGCGCGTTCTAGCGTAATTCAATCCGTAACTTTTTTCGAAACATTTCCATTTGACCTGATTTTCCTTAAAATTCTCTTCAAATATGCTATAAAATTATAAGTTTCACGTATTGATATTGTACAATGCACTACAAATATTTTTTATTCCACACCAATACAGTAGATATGTAAATTTATGTATATTTACATATATATATATATTTGGTTGTATTACTTACAAAGAAATGTCTTTTGGACAACATTTATAGAAGAGTTGTGCAAAGATTACAATTAATCAGTACGGTGTATGATATACGATATACGATAAAATTGTATATAATTGATCGGATTTAAAGTGCCAATGACATCGCGCTGTATATTTGTGTCTGCCTTTTTCCCATACCTGATACTATGGTGATGATGATGATGTCATCCTTTGCCGTATTCGACAGTAGCAACTCTTACAATAACAAACTTTCCTTTTTTCTGGTGGCAGCGGATATGACTGGCGAGACCAGACTTTGATTTCAACACTTGGATGACATGGTGCGCAATATAGCCGACCAGCAGAGTTGTAGGTGTACATATGGGAGGGCTTGGAACGAGTTTTACGGAGTTGGCGCTTTGCGTCAAGATCTTCAAGCCGCTTTTCTTTGAATTTGTGGTCACTTTCATGTAGTACGGAGCGAAAACCCAATCTCCGTGAAACAAGTCCCTCCCAGATATCACCTGATATCACATGATACTACAACAATGGCGACTGTGACTATAGCACTAGGTATATATAGCAACCAAACAATCTGTAATTTCATCAAGTTATATGTACTTTGTAACAATTCATAGTTTAATTCATTCATTTGTATAATTTAGCAATCCTCGTGTGATAATAATTGTCCGTTACAAATAAAATAACTAACAATTTTATGTTGGGCAAAGTTGAATAGGCCCTAATATTTAATATTCGTATTAAAAATAATGACACCTATTATCTGTCATAAAAAATAGCCATAACATTTGTTACAAGAAACATTTGATTACAGCTGATTTAGATCGTTCAGCATGGAAGTATTTAATAGAAAAAAAAAATATCTTCTGTTCTTAATAAATCTCTGTCACTTGGCAGTTCACACAAGTTTACACAACCCATATCAGCATCTTACATAACCAACACCCGAAGCAATCTTAATCTCTACATATTCTATAAAGCAACAAGAATAATACAAACATACGGCTAATTATGTGTTCAAAATAACCGTATAGTTAAATATTTAATCACCATTTCATAAATTTAAAATTGGATTTCATGAATTCTCGTTGATTTTTTTCCACAAGTGCAGCTGCTATGAAAAATTTCCAAATGGGTATAAATCATCGAAATTACGTCAATCAAACTGCCGCATGGGTTGGTGGAAATTACCGTCATGCGGCTTCTGACACTTTGCGAGCATTGCAATATTCGTATTCATTTAAGTTAACACATAACTATGACCATGACAGATAAATAAATAAATATGACAAAAAAAAATACAAGCAAAAAAATACCAGTATGTAGTATGTGACTTTGTTTAAAAGAATAGCATATAAAAAATCAAAGTACGACTTTTGTTAGTTGATAAGTGTTTCAAACAGAAGACTATTTAAAAATATGAATTTGATCTCAATCACCAACCACATTCCAACCACCCGATAATCCACAGACATTTCCCCGGACCCTCGTCAGTTACCAGAAAGGCCCAAAAAGTCAATATCACGATAATGCGTCAACATGTTATAACCCCATCGTCATTGTTTCCACGTTAACTTGTGAATGGATGAAATGGATAGTTACAAGTAATATTAAACTTTGTAAGTAATCCCATAGTTCATTGTCATTGTTATAGCGAACCACGAGAATCCATAAGCCCTTAACTAGATTAAGACTGATTCTAAAACCCACCAACTGGACAATTTTAGAAATAGTTGCAAACATAATTATCTTTATTAAAAAAAAATATTATAATGAAGTTAAAATTCAACTAAGTCTTAAAAATCTATCTTACCTTATAAAAACATATTTATACGTAACGTAACATAATGTAATATACATTCAGTCAATAAGTTTTAAGATAAAGAAAAAGTATTCAACATATTAGTACTATTTGTGTCATGTTTTCAAAATAGTATCCACTATGCTCTGTACAAAGTTCCATTTGTCTAAACCAACTTTGAAAACACTGTTGCCAGTCTCGAGTCGACAGTTTAAAAATCGCTACTCGCAACCAAGCCCACCACTTATTCGGCGTTGAACATTCCTTTTGTTTTTTTTTTTTTTCACCATTGTTAACAAAGTCACATAACTAACTAACTGTAGAATGGACTATTTAGTGTTTCAACACCAGATTTCCCAGTAAACGCCTTTGTTTTAAGGGTATATGTAACGAAGCGTTATAGTGATGCAGCATTATTAGAAGCCGAAGCCGTAGTCCGGTCTTTGGTCTTCTTACGCACAAAACAAACTATCGGCATTGCTATTGTAGTATACCATTCAGAGTTAGCCGAGACACAATTTTCCAACATTGACGTCGACAAAAATTATCACATAATTTATTTCCAACGTCGTGATGTCTTTCTAATTTTGTCTGTAACTGTTCTTCGGAGGTGAGCCATATCGATAGTTTTTTTTTTCTGAATCATATTGATACATGTTCATTCACCAGTAACGATATCTCAAACACGTCTTAATGCCCCGTTTTAAAACGTAAATACAATTGACGGCACCAATCCATATGAGCCTATGTTCTTTTTCAGAGACCAAGCGACAACAAAGCTTGCTCACCTCATGATGTTGACGTATGATGGAATAAATGCGCCCCGAACTAATGCTCAGGATTTTCTTAATTTTTGTGCATGTAATCCGAGGGACGAAAAGCGATGCAGCAAAATGTTTAAAATTTTATTACATACATAAATTTAACTGTTTATGACTAGCTGAATTCTATTTTCAAATAAATTTGCTTCCTTAAAAACATGTATTCCATTTTTTAATTTCGAGCACCTCAACAGGTACTTATCTATTGACTTACGTATCAGTAATCAATCATTACTTTATTGTCCCACTGCTGAGCTTGGGTCTCCACTAAAGTATCATTGTATTTCACGAACTGTTTTATTACCAAATATATTGAGTGGCAAGTGGAAACTATGCACATTATAGGTACTCAAATGGAAAGTGTGCCGGCCAAGTAGGTCGTAGGAAATTGGTGAACGCGTCCTAAATAAATCACAGTGATCGTTCATATTTTCTCTTTCGTTTAAATATCAATTTACACTAGCACTTTTCAAACATGCCTGATATAAAGTAAATAATACCTATTTAATCATCGAAAGAAAATATCATACAAAAACAACCGTCTTAAATTGATCGTGATGATGATGAAGTATTTATATTTTCGTAATTATTTTCAATGATTCTAATTAAAAATGAATATTAATAGCTCTGATCTATGGACAAAAACTTAAATTTAAACATATAAAATTAGATTTTAATGACAAAACACCAGACAAATTTTACGGTGCGTCGGAGAAGCTAATAAAAGAATACTTATAACTGCAACCAATAAATATGTCTTTGCAAAATTCACGGTAGAAAAAAGTCTTATGTTGCTTGTAGGGTCATAATGCATAATATCATACTGGAATCTCGATGCGGTTTCAAATGTTAATTGTGGGATCGTTCACATTTTTTATTGTATTTAATATTAAGAACCAAGTACATGAACAAAGCTAGAATTAGATTTAACAATTATTTGACAAGACAAATTTTATTTTATCACTAGATATAATATACTTTTGGGCCAGCTGGTTGAAAATGAAATAGTGTCTCTACTTTCTATTTTCTTCCGCCTAATCCACGGCCGGACCCAGTGTAATAACTCAGAGAAAATTCCACGAATAACTTAAGCCGAGGCATTCATTCTAGATTTTAGTTCGGATAAATTATGCTTGATACCCAAATATTTTCTTCTTTATATGTAAGCAGCGGAAACGCGGTCCACTTGTTATTAATAACGCTTACAGGAAGTAAAAGATGTTATACTCCTAAAGATCTTAGAAATCCTTGTGAATATCAATGTCCCTAATAATCATAATACCGAAATTATAAAGCTGTTGACTGGATCCTTTTTTATTGAAATAGCCGACAACCGGGCCGAAGACACTTCTGTAATGGACCTTGGTAAGGTCAAATTTCCCATCACCGGAACACGGTAAAATATCTAGAAGGAGAGTGTTATCTAGACTTACGTGGTACTTTACAGGTAAAAAACCATACACTAGTACCATCGGATTAGGTCGCTTGGTGTACAGCCAAGCGATCAGCGATTACTTCACCCGTTGGTCATCAGGATTCAACACGAGCAGTTGAAAATTATTTGGACTCAAGGATGCTAAGAGCATCCTGTATACACCCCAAAATTTACTAAAATCTACTAAAACAAAATTACCGAGTGAGATTCCTACAAAAACTAGACAATAGTCCTGTTATCTATTAATGTAGTAGCACAACAGTGTAATGTCTGGAATTTAAAATAGCTCTATTTCATTTTAAGTTCCAGACGTTCACCGTGTATTTACACCGTCTAGACATTATGCTATTTCCCAGAATATCAGAATAACAAAAACATAGTGCTTCGGTAAAACAGACTTGCTAAGAGTAATAAACAATTTTTGCCAGTGCCACAGGACACAAAAAAATTGTAACAAGTAGCATGCAACAACAAATAACAGATTTTTACTGTAAAGAGTAGATTCTAACGATTTTTGTATTTTATACTGATATTTTGATTACGTCTATCATAGTCTCCGAAATTAAAGCAAATATATTATATCTTTACCAATAGACAACAAATACTCATATGGTGTCATAATAATGATAAAAAAGGCACTGCGTAATGTAGAGAATGATTGACAAATTAATTCTAAAAGACAAATCGAGTTAATATTTTAAGTCACTTAAAATCATTTATTAATTTTGGTAACCATGATGCGCGTATTTACGTGATTTTTTTTTACCTTTACCACCGTACAAACGCTCATTATCAATTTCAATCTTACGATCCAACCCAATAGCCATATAACATCAAAACTATTCACTGGGTCTGTCGAGAATACGTCGATTATATGAAGAACAACTGCACCAAGCAAGCGCGGAAACCGTTTTCAGATACGGTACAAAAGGAATGATATGAAGTTTGAGCACAGTGCTAAAAGACGTGAACTACTCCGCACGGGAACGATATAAATTGGTTTTACAGCTCAGAACTTAGGACACAGCTGGATTTTTTTTAGTTTTACGAGCGGGAAGAGTAAATGAGCAAATGTTGGTTTTAATCAGGGATGTTATGGAGCTCCGTAACCGTTACCGAAACTACCTAATATCCGAATAAAAAATATATTCGAAACCGTATCCGATAAAAATGTTTCGGATAATTTCGGATAGGGGTAGAGAAATCATCTAATATCCATATCCGAAATAATTAAGTATCCGTAACCGTAACCGAAAACGGTAAAATATTATTCGTATATCCGTATCCATTTCCAGATCCGAAATTTCATATTTGACATCTCTAGTTTTAATATAGAATTAGAATAATTAATTTAAACTCACTCAACAAACTTTTACAAAGGATTATATTGCATACCTGTATGTATTCGTTCAAAAGACAAACACGACAATATGTTCTTATTACGTATAATATCACGATATATTAGCTATTCTATTACGTTATATTAGTACGCAAATACAGATTTATTACAACATTAACTACTTCAGTTTGTAATATTTTCGATAGCATGTGTCGTATTGGTTTTATCAGTGTGTACACAATAGGTATCTATCGACACGGAAATGTAACAATGACTCGGGTCCTCATATATAAATTTATCGGCATAAATATACAAGCATAAGTTAGAAATATGAAACACCAAGAACAAAAGAAAAAAATAAATAAGTAATAGCATAAGGCGGGCACGAGAGCCAAACAGTCATGTGCCACTTATATGCCGACCACATTGGGTGACTGCCACTGTGACCTCACCACACATAATATTGACACTTTACAAAAACACTCCCGCCATTTGTAAAAAAATATGATGCACATTTAAAAAAAATTACAACGAAAATTCATCTTTATAACTTAACCTGTAGCTATCCCGACTTTATTTAGGTAAAACAATTATACATATTACACGAAATAAAGCCTATGTTAAT
>DWPT01007251.1:0-10920 GCA_018251895.1 Agathymus mariae mariae | reverse complement strand
CGAAATAATTTCATATCCATAACCGTAACCGAAACCGATTAAAAATTATTAATATATCCGTATCCTTATCCGGATCCAAAATTTCATATCCATAACATCCCTCGTTTCAAATATCAATCGTGTATTATTTATATAGTCAGTACGTAAAGATCGGCATACCTTCAGTAGAGTTATTAGTACCCCGACTGACCACGCCACTGCTAACTAGATCGGATGGCGAACCTTCTTCGTTTCTCACTTCCAATGAAGCATCTTTGTTGCTGCAATTATAACAACCATACATGTAACTAGTGGCAGAAGAGAACATTGAACTAATATATCATACATCCTGCGCTCAGCGACTACGATTTCAGCGGTACTGTGGGTACCTTTTAAATAGCCAGACAGAGAGTATATTGATTGTTTTTTTAATACATATTTTTAAAATAAACCAGCACTTTTTTATACTGGAAGAATTCTGTTTTTACATTACTATGTTAAATTGTATAAAATTAACATAAGTTATTATATTTTATTAGCCGAAAATATACCTCGCGACATCTTCTTCGAATGTCTGGACATCAGTCGACTCGATGCCGTCGGTCTCGCCCAGGTTGCATCCGGACATCCGCCACTGCTGATACACTCGGTAGTACTCCTTGCTGTCGCGACTTTGTGCTACCTTGTACTTGAGTTGTCTCTGTTAAAGATGTAATTATTAAATATTTTGAAAGTTGAATGATAAAATAATTAAGGTATTACAGGATTAGCCACTTGTGGATGTACATTCACAATGATATGATACATTGTTAACACTTGCTGCTTTGTTTACCATCTAGTTTAATTTTAATGGGGTACTTCTAAAATCCAACGTCGAGTGTGAGTTCTACGCGTTTCGTGTGCAATATCAGAGAATAAATAATAAGCGGGTTCCCCCGTTTTTATTTTGGCCGACAACGCGTTGGTGATGGATTTGGTTTTATAGACGCAGCTCACACATAGTTCACAAGCGACAGTGATTATCAGATGGCTGGACTGCTGGTTTGTCATCAAATCGGTTGTTTTAGCATCCACAAGACAATAGCGTGATTGAGCATAACGTTAAGTGATGCCGTTTGCCGATTAGTTTTTGGATGAAGCCTGCACATACCATCCATACATCCATGAACCTATTTATAATTTGTTTATAAAGAAGACTATCATAGTTTTAAGTAGGTAAAAATTAAGTAAGTAAATTAATAAAACTGGTTAACACATCTCGCTGAACTTCATCTCGGAGCGATGTAACTCAGCTCTCTTCATAGCACACTGCATTCAGTTAAATTAATTTTACAAATGATACCAAAAGTCAAAGAGCATCTCAGATCCATGAGTTATCACTGGTAACACACGTTACTCGAACACGGTACCGTTTATTGAACGACTACTGGTGTACACTCACATTCTCCGGTCGATGCACATCAGGTCGGTGCGGGTAGTGCGTGTAGAACGCATGGTTGCGCCGCAACTGCTTACGCATGCGGCACGGGCCCTCGGTACAGTGTAGCGCCCACTTATCGAGCGGCGAGGCGCGCGGCGGACCCCAGAGGCCACGCTCCCGCGTCAGCTCGCGCCACGCCGCCGCCCACTCCGCTTGTACGTAACGCGTCGTGTGCGCGAGCGTGTTCGCTGCGCTTACCAACATGGCGCACCACGCCTGTCTACGATTAAACGATAGAATATACTAAAGCTATATACCACTTATACTAGTTTTATGTTAGCTTAAAATCTATTTATTATTACTGTAGTAGAATTTGTTAATTATGTTTTCGTCCAAATTGTTTAAAATTTTGCACCCAAGTTTTAAATACGAATTAGTATTACTAGACAGTCTATATTTACTAGAACAATTAACAAATATTTTAATTATCATGTCGCTAGCTGCACTTGCTTTTACTTCCGTGATCCGTGGCTCTGTCGTACCTGACTAGTTGTACGTGATCCTGCATATAAGCAAGGGCATGGTCTTTCGGTAGATGAGACCTTTGCTTCGCAGAATCCTCCTTCTTCACCTTAGTTCTAGACGCTAGTCGCGTCAATCCACCCGTCACCTTCTGAATCTTCGACTGGATTTGATTGTGTAGCTCCCAAGGCACTCTATATATTGCCTACATCAAAAAATATGAATTTAAAGTTTTGTTATGTAATTGACTGGCCAGAACATTCTTCGAACAAGCTTGTTCACATACCACGCACAATCAAAATTAGAAATATGGCAGATATTGGCTATTTGCTCCAATTTTACACCATATAAGACGTATAATGTGACAAAAATAAAATCTTATATCGTTATTAAAATACTGCGACGACTAACCTTTCTCTCAGTATCAATGTAGTTGATCCACAACTTATGTGCACTCTCATTAAGTTGCTCTCTAACGACGGTCAGGTCGGGCGCGCGCGCGTTCCCGGCGGGCAACACTAATGTGATCTTGAACACTTCCTCGATGGCAGGCTTCTTACAGGCGTACAACTCCTCCCAAACGCGCCGAGCCGCACCGGCCATGAGATTACGACCTATGTGAGAATACGTTAAATTTAAAATATTTCGATGATAATATTTAAGATGCAACGACAGCTTTTAAACTGGGTTCGGGTATTCGAAAGGAGAGACTTAAAAACAATTAAACCAAGAATATTCGTCTTTTATGGCTTATTATTCCGAATAAAGCTAAATATTAAATAACTAGGCTACGATAGCTTCTAAATAACAAACTCGTAGTCAAAAAATATTTAATGTCAAATTTGAGCGGTGGTGGCGGAATTATGATATTCAACTCAATATAGTCTTAAGAAATCATTTTTGACTATAAGTGAATATTCACTTAAAACTTAACTCGTTCCAAATATAAAGTTGGAACATTTTTGTCGATAATACTGCAAATGTATTACCTTGATGCGTAGTAAGTTTATCGTCTCTAGACTCCAGATCTCCACTCGGATTGACGTGCCAGGTAGTACGCATGTGGGAATCCAGTGCTATCTTCATGTTTGCGCTCAATTGTAACAGACAGTACGTGATGCACCCGATGAACTCGAGTTCGTGATTTCCAGCTCCGAATATTAGTAATCTAGAAAGAAAATGCGATCCTATATTCCAAATCATCGTTGATTCCACCGACATACTCCCTACAGCAGTTTTTAACAACAAATATAATTAAAGCGTTGCATCTTCTTCTTAGGTAGGGACGATGCCACCCGAAAGATGGATCATATCTGGTCCCAGGCAGATTATTGTGACAGATAAATTTAGTTTTTAATGTATTCGTTCTCGGATCTCAGGATTTGGGATATCTCATCTGGGTATGTCCATATCACCGGCAACACAAGGGATTCTAGTGCAAGAGTACTGATATACTATTATTTGGAAAAACATCTTACCTATTAGTGGTTAATTTGTGTAAAGCTTCAAGTACCGACATTTGATCCGCTATGGAATCCGTAGAGCGAGAGAGTAAAAATAATATTGTTCTGTTCAGGCAGTGATGTAAACCCTCCAGGGATATGACTGACGACTTTTTCTTCGCTTGAGTTACTAACTTCACGATGAAATCAAACACCTATTTATAAAGTTGTATTTCATTATTTACAGTTGTCAAACAATACCCACGATACTTACACTATATAATATAATACCGTATAATACAAATCAACACTATAAATAACTTTACCTCGTGTGGATCTCTAGATAACTGACCCTGCCAGAGTTTGTCTACCAATCGGGCGGCCAGATAACACACGTTCGATATGTTTGACTCAGACCCGAAGAGCTCCGCGTTCAGGAGGTTTTCCATCAAAGTGGTTAATACCTCAGTTTGATACTCCACTTGTTGCTGACTCGTCGAATTCGCTGGGGACGCGTCTAAGACAAGATCTATCACCTGAAAATAAATATAAATGATTAAATGCGTTCTCATATTACGGTAAAATGTTAGTAAAGAGTACGAAATGCCAAGCGTGCTGTTAATGACAAATTAAATGTTATGACTTTATACCAAAGCCAAACTGTTTCACATGGAAAGTTCGACAACGTACTTGGTGCAAATGGCAAATCACAAGAATATTATAATTAACATAACTGCAGAGACAGAATGCTTCTATATAATAATAAAGTAGGAATCTGAAATTATGTTACAAGTAAATTAGTAATTGTTAAATATATATATATATATATGTATATGTATATTTTGTACGCCTCAGTTTTTTTTTTTATATTAATTATTGACATTGGCATGGAAGTATGAATAAAATGAAGCATTAAAGTTAGTATGTAAATGTTATGACCTCTGTAATTGTGTGTCTCACGGAATACACGGCACGAATGTCAAATTCACATTGATTTGGAATTGTAGTCAACATCAAAATCGTAATGAAACAATTTCACGTTCTAATACAACTCGTATCAAACAATATTCTATTATGAGCAAGGGTCTGTTTAAAGGCACGTGATTTAAATACTCCGTTCGACACTTTTGCATACCGTTAGTACATTGTTGCTCTATCTATAATTAAATTCCGCATAGTTACGCAATAAAAGTATGATCTTGGCGGAGCTGAGCAGGGGCTACATGGCGTACAAAACAATGACGGAGGCACAGTGTCTGACGCGGGTGGGTCGTTCTAAAACCAACGCATAATATTACTTTTTATTAAATGTATCAAATCGCCGATTATATCATACACTGTATTTAACTGAGAAAATATATTCCGATATGTTTTTTCTAAATTAGGACAAAGTTAGCTGTTACAAATATCGTTAATTAGATTTCTATTTACCTAACGAGGTTAAAATAAACCGTTAAATTTATTAAAAAACACAAATTTCACAACATGAGTCGACAACAAAAACAAAAAATTGATTAGTATAAACATGATTTCTACAGATATTCATAACATGCATCTTTTACTTTAATAAATGATACTAATACATAAGTACATAACACACAGGTCACGTGTATCGATATTATACATCAAATACCAAACGGCTAATGTTTTCTTAATGGTTGAAATTCAGAAATACAATAGAAATAAAACTTAACGTCATATAACAGCCACAAACAACGTAGAACTCACCGGGGCAGCCTTAGCAGAAACACTCAACGGGAGTGAATCTAGTACGATGACTCGTAAGAAGTCCATAACGCCCTGTCGTACGGGGTGCTGCGTCAACGCCGCGGCGTTTCCCACTATCACTATTTCCTTTTCGGAGCCCGGTGTAGACGCGCCTGAACTTTCACCACTCTCACATATCGCTGAAAAATAATTTGACTCTAAATATTTGTTGGGAAATACATACACAACTATCATGTCATACGATATATATAGTGAAGTATTAAGTCAACATATTAAACTAGCGGCCCCCCCTCCAGCTTCATTCGGGTTTAACAATTATATACACTTATCATCGTTAGGTTTACTGTTATTTTATATAGCCTATCGTTGGTGCAATCCCGTGTTCTCACTACATACCAATTTTTATTTAGATTGGTCATCAAGCCGTTCTATTAGCCGAGTTATACAGACAGACAGTCAAATTGATGTCAGTGTGTCATAAAAAGAATATTAATCATGAAATTTGACAAAAAAAAATGGAATGTACAGACAGGCAGATGATACAGATTTATGTAAGAATCCACTATTGATTGGCTAGCACAAACCTCGGCCAGAATTTTAATAATAAGATTTAATATGGTTCTAATATTATTAAATGTATTTAAATTACACTAATACTAATTAAGCAAATTAAATTTAAAAATCGAATTTAAATACTTTTTCATCCCATCTATTAGAAAAGAGCCGAAGGTTTCCGCGATAAGTGCGAGCAAGATATGTCATTGCGGCGCACTTAATAATAGTGAGGAAATGACTTGAAATCGGAACACTATTTAATTTAAAAGCTTGAACGCAATTAATGAACAATTTAATATATTGTCAATATAAATATTCCTCGCTACTTAAAGCACCTCTGATTTTTATTTTCTTATAGATGAAAAGCAGAGTGTACTTATACGGTATCAAAATTATTTAACCTCGAGCAACGTACTTAGGATACCTCGCAAGGCTTAGGATTCAACTCTAGATTGATTCGCTTCGTTCTGAATTCAATCAATCGCTCTATCCCTCGGTACATTATTGTAGTCCCTTGTGACCCACGCGATCTACTATTCTCACATTGTTATGACACGACGCAGCAGCGCGTAGTAACAAAAAAGTCTTCAATATCAATTGATTTCTATAAATAACAAGTATTTTTCTTTCCGTACATACAATTAGTTTTAATAATATAAATGAGTTCTTCACGGTATATTTCACCTAATCTGCCAAAAAAAATAATATCGGATAATAGAAAAAAAATTGCTAGCGACAGATGTGATTTAACTAAAAACTTACGCATAGTGATATCATCTGACGGACTCGGTGGAAACAGTGTCGAAGCCAGCGCTGTCAATACATCTGATGTCATCATGAGAGTTACGAAGTCGGGAAGAGTGTTGTATAACGAAAACAACACCTGAAACAACCAATTTGGAAAATATAATAAGGGATATTGTGATCTACTTATGATATATGAATTAAAATAATGACTATGGTATTACTAACATATACAGTACAGTTCTTGGCGCCAACATAAAAACTACAATCTCTACTAAGCATTTTTAACCGATAATCGATTTTTGAATAAAAATCTATATTAAGCGACTGGATTTTCAGATAATTTTATGTGGCTATCGTCATCGTTGGACAATCGAAATCGATTTTCAATAAAGCTGAAGTTCGGACTAAAGTCACCTACCCCATTTGCAGTCCGTCAATACAAACATTTCCAGTACCATTACCATAAGCATCCAGGAGACGACAAAACTAATTTCATATTACCAACCTGGATGATAGCAACAGGGTGGTCACACAACCAATCAGGCAGAGCGGCCGGTTCAGTGTGCACCAGCGTTCGCACTGCACCGAGGAGGATCACAACGGCTTCAGGACACAGAGTGATCCTTGCGGCCACCGCCGCCGACGACTGGCGGGAGGGCGCCGCCGCCCCCCACGCCACTCCCCATACTCGCTCCACCGAGACCACTTTCTCACAGCCGATGTGCCTCATCGGTTGCCCGAGCGTCAGCCCGAATAGCAGGTAGTACAGCTCCGGTATTTGCAAGTGGAAGAGGGAGAGCCTGTAATAAAGTCAGTAAACAGTGCACCGACGTTATTAATGTACTTACGTAAATTATTACTGATATAAGCTATTTGAGTTGTGAGCGATTTAAAACGTTAATATCAAGTTTTGTTTGCTTGTTTTAGTTATTTCCCATGAAAAACTGTACTCTTATGGAATCACTCGCATGTCTGTCTACCAATTTTCTCTGAATCCACTAGGATGAATAAATTGAACATCGGTATGCACAGTTATAATTCATTAACCCAGGGACATGATAAAATATAAAAAAAAACCTTTTTAAGTGCATATATAACGGATCAAATTAAAAGGCTCTAATTTACAATTTTAAAAATTGTACAATACTTGTTTGTAAAGTTTTTTAAAGAAAATGTATTAGGTACGAAGATTCCTTTTAATCCAAAACTACCGAGCGTAAGTAAAAGAACTATGTAGATTTTCACAAACAAACAAAAACAAGTTTTGAAAGTTCTGTTGGAAGTGTAAATTATTCCATTTAACTTTTACAGTATGGAATCAAATCTCAGGCCGATTCGGACTTATTACTTTTATTTTTTATACAAGGTTGTAATGTAAATAAATTGTACTCTGTCGGTGGTATGTACCAGGCGAGTAACGCGAATCCCGGTGCGTACAGCAGCGGCGCGTGCAGATGCGCGTGCGGATGCACGGCGGCCGGCAGCAGCACGCCCGCCTGCTGCGCGCCCGCCGCCTCGGTGTGCCGCAGCCAGCCGCCTGTGCCGCAGCCCTCGCGGAATCTGCGACACCGCACATTATTATACGCATACAGAATTCGTGTGCTTGGTATTTTAACACTAGTGTTCGCAATTCAACTATAATCATCAAATGACATTGTTTCAATTATTTTTTTTATTAATTAAACTAAAGCTCGTCTATAACCACTACGGGAAAAAATAATAAAAAATATCAGTTGACAAACAATGGAGAAAAAGAGTTATACAATTATCTTCACATTTAGAAGGTATCTCAGAAATCTCCATATTATACATACAGATTGAAAGCCAAAACACATGAGAAAAAAGAAAAACACAAATAATAAAGTAGATGTACTTTACATTGATTTCGAAAAAGATAATGGTGACCCATTAATTTTTAAGTAGTCGTTTTTTTATGTATATTTTTTCACAAAAAATTTGAATTTCCATATGAGAGAAATACAAGTTAGCAATATACGGACTATTGAATAAATAATAATTAAAAGTAATGTAATTTCGGATCATATTAGAAATTGCAATGAAAACGATCGGAGAATAAGGTAGTATTAGCTGTAAATAAATTGTTTAGAACAAAAAATACCTTTGCATAATAGCCGATTGTTGTCCTTGACCAGAACAAAGGATAACGAGTATCCTAAAAGCCCACAGCACCGTCGTAGAATGTACGTTCTCTTGCATGAAGCTCAGCAGCCAGTCCATCCCGAGAACGCGAGATATTTCCTCGCACACTATCGTGTTCACCAAATTTCTGGCAGTGAACAGCAGCCCGTGAAGTACGCTCAGACACTTGTTTCGCAGGATTATGTGTTCACCGTCGCATTCCTTTTCGTTGTCAGTCTCTCGTAAAACGATTCCCTTTTCTGTTTGGGAAGGTAGCGGCAACGTGTACGCCATAAATTGACCCAAGCACAGCAGGTCACTAGGCCGAGGTTGTCCGCCCAGCAGAGCTGCAAGCAGATGCACCAAAACGTTCCTTGTGCTGATCACTTTTACATCGTTAACTATATACAGAAGTTTGGGCACCAGTTGAAGTTCCCTCATTGTGCGTAAATTGTGCGTGCGATGCGCCGTTTCCGTCGCTAATTCCAGTAAATGTTCCAAGAGGGATTTTATGAGACCCCCCGGGGCACCTAGCCAGACTTCTAACTCGCAAATTAGATCCTGAAAATGACAAATGTCAATTAATAGAACAACCAATCGACCCCACCTTTCTATATATACTATGTCGGTCATATATATTTACCTGAAATGCCGTTAAATTAGGTATCGAAGACGTTTCTTTCTGACTATCAACGGTGCCTACTAAACCGAAAACTAGATGTAGGATGTGAGAGTTGAGTAGCTGTTTCTTTCTCTTCAACAACATTGCCAAAGTTTGATAACCTTTCCGTCGGTCCATTTCCGCCTGTGCCGCTTTATTCGATCGAACCACACACACCAAGGCCTTCACCCCAGCATATAAGCATTCAACGTCTTGCGCCATCGCTATAAGTCCTAATAATACTGAACATCCACCGACCGTGTCGATCTGGAATTTAATTTAAATATTAAATGTGTTATTAATATTGTTTTGAATTTATTCATTCTGTTTTTATGTATAACTAGCAAACTGCCCTCTCTTCGCTCTGGGAAAACTATGCGTTACGCTTAGAAATTATTATAAATTAATTTAGAACTTTTTTATTTATGGACAGATTGCAATGTAACATATTTAAGTATTAAGTGATGCTTACTGCAATATATTAGTAAAAACCGGAACGAAATCGGTTAAGCCGTTTCTGAGATTACCGCGAACAAACTCGCAAACAAACAGACAAAACAACAACCGTTGTTTTGTATTCTATTGCGTTAATAAAGGCCCCTAATGATGTTTTTTCTCATAATCGGTCATATACAGAAAGCGATCAGTTAGAATTTTATTATATGTAAAGATAAAACTTTACATACCATAATAGCCGCGGGTTTAGGACAAAATACTCGGACCCCCAAGTACCCCACGACGGTCCCACCTAGACACCTGGCGGGTCCCATAAGGTGTCCGGCAGAGTTATGCAATATTCTTATCGGCGTTGCATTTTCGTGCGACGACATTCCGAGTTGCTTCGCTATGGCCTTGTTGTCATTCTTACTATACACTTTACGTATCTTTGCTAACGTCAGTTGGGACATCGCACGGGCATTAATACCGAACACCACTTTTTCTTCGGCTACGAGAGGCCCCAAGGGTTCCTGATTTGGTCCGGACAGAACTGGAGCTTGTAAGGTTCCGACGTAGTGAGGACCAAGCTGGTAAATCACTGACACGGCTTGAGCTGGTAACACCTGAAAGAAAAAAGAGGGACTTATTCATCTTTTGCGCGACTGAAAATTACGTTATCTAATAATCGACTAGTACTGAACCCAACATATGTGTATATAATTTAATATCGAGGCAAGATACTTTCTCTGGATACAAAAATGCTTGTAATAAAAAATCTTATCTTGTTAACAATGAAATTATTAATGTCTGTGATACGTGTGAATCAGTCGAAAGCACACAGAACTATGCCAGTATTATTGATTCAATGAAACTAAGTATCGAATATCCCCTTGTAAGGGAAAATATTTCCTATTTCCTCCTATAGTTTTATTTATTCAATAAATTTAGATAGAGCAGTCAAGCTGCCTGCTAATGAGTGCTGTATTTGTAACGTTGTATTATGTTTATTGGATCTAAACAAAATATAATGTGATATACAAACGTCTTCGAGCAGGAGGGCAGGGCCCTGGCGCCAAAGCAGACGCGAGTAACGGCGCCACTGCGGCGGCGTCCCCAGCACGCAGTACACGCTCGACGCGCCCGAGAGAGTCGCCGCGCCGCCGCCCGGGTTCGCGCTCACGTAGTGCAGCTTGCCAGAGTGCATGTGTTGACCTGTTGAACATATTGCTACGTTCTAAATACGCGGATTAATTGAAATAAATACAAACTCGTGGACAAAATTAGAGGAA
>DWPT01007250.1:0-10921 GCA_018251895.1 Agathymus mariae mariae | reverse complement strand
CCGATTGTGGAGAAAGTAAGAGGTGCCCGTTTATCATGGTATAGGCACATAATGCGTAGGGAGGAATGTCATGTGACGAGAACAATGCTGAGAATGGAAGTGGATGGATATAAGGGAAGGGGAACACCGAAGAAGAGGTGGATGGATTGTGTGGAAGTTGATATGAAGAGATGAGATGAAGAAAAATAGAGATGTATGGAAGGAAAAGACACACTGTGCCGACCCCAAGTAATTGGGATGAGGGCCGGGAGATGATTTTGAATTAAACAGTCTACTTATAATCCGTAATACAGGGATTTACAAAAAATTAAAGCAATTAACCAAAATATGTATTGTCCGTTTCCGTTTACTTAGTCAAGTTTTCACGTTAAACGTATGGTCCGACCTCTTTCTGCTACAGCCGATTCCGGTCAAATTAGATTTGCGAAATAATTCTGTAATTAGTTATGTTACAGTAAGTTATATCATTATTACTCAGTACATGCATTATATGACTTATATTACTGAGTACCAGTTAGCCAGGCGTTAGATGGACTGTTTTAGAATAGCATTAAAAATAACTTTTCAATATCAGAGTTTGTATATCATTATTTAAGGGAGTTGAAGTTTCTTGGAACCTTAATTATATTCGGTTCATCGAGTTTAAAGTTAAAGCGGTTGTAAGGAAACTTCGAGTCCCTGCGAAATTGCGGCGATACTTTACACCGAAACAGCTTTTAGCCCTGTGTAAAGCTCAGATTCGACGATGTGTGGAGTACTATTGTACATTTGGGCTGGTGCTGCCAAATTCATGTCCCTGATCTGGTCGAAACTAATCTGCAAAGCTTTGAGTACAAGTGCAGGGTTACCAACCTATTTTCTATAGGGCGCATTTTGAACAGGCTACGTTATAATTGTACGAAAAAATCCCCCATTGCCATTCCTCCATCGAACAACCCGACGTATGGCGAGTACGGAGTTTGCGTCGTCATTCGTTAAGGGCACTGCGAAGGACTGGAATAGCTTGCAGACGTGGGTGTTCCGCCTACTTGTAATATGAGAGTCTTCAACGGGAGAGTGAATAGGTTTTTATAAGTAAGTACGTTCAATATGTTAGACTTCATTACCACTTACAATCAAGTGGGATTGTTGTCAACTTATGAAAAATAAAAAAATCACGTGTAAATGCGCAATGAAGCAAATTGAAACAGCACTTATTCAAATAACTCAGGATAGTGTACACTAAATTAGTTTTTACCTTTGACGTGTATTTTCATCGGCTTAATTATTCGCCGCATAGATATTTGGTTAAAATTGCTTTAACGTCCCAGGGATACATGAATTTGAACGGTAAAATGCGTCTCTTGCTAGTACTAATAATATGAGATACTATTAATGAAAGACTATGAATACTACTTCTAACTACTGTTACTACTATTTACTATGGTTGTTTAGTGGCAGGCGCCGCAAAAGTGCATTAATATGAGATCCCGGAGCTATCCTACTGTGCCGGATGGTGGCCGAGGTTGTTTTAGTGGGTAGGTATGCCACAAACCCGAAAATTTTCCCCGAAACACTGGGTATCTTTTAAAGATTCCTTGATAGCAATATAGCCAGCCTCTTATGTGGACCCTAGTTAGTATACTTATAATTCCCATCGTCCTTGTATGATATGATGATGTATCAATTTTCATTATGTATGTTGGGGTTCATTTCAAAATGTTTTCACATACTCTTATTCAAACTTATCGCCGTTTGTTCACTAAATATTTGCATCACGTAGAGGACATCGCATTCTTCGCGCGGCTGAATTCCATTGCCTATTGGCATAAACATTTTACGACGAACGTGAAATTTGTTCGGTCTCGAGTTGGTAACAGTTTATAGGCGAAGTATAGATTTCTGGAGGTTTACGCTTTACGTGTATATGTCTTTTTATGGAATTACATCAATGTCTATGAGTATTGTTTTCTATACTGTCAATCTACATGCTGTCGAGTTAATGGGTGTAGCTCCAGTAACAGGTCACTCTATACTAGATGTACTGCCTGTTTTTCTTTCATGTCTTTTTTTTTACAAGTATTAACTTATTACTTGACAACAATCCCACCAAATGGAAAGTGGTGGTGAAGACGTAAGATGTTGAACGCATTAACTCATAAGAGCCTATTCACTCTCCTCTTATTCATAAAAACTTGGAAATAAAAGCGTCAAGAACATCCTAGATTCCGAGTCAACCTTTCTTGCTCTTGATCAGAATAAAAGATGAGCTAGTGGTACTTTGGGTTCATATAATACACAGTTTAATCCCAACCTTACTCGATAATTACAGTACGGTTCTTTACTTGCCTGCTAGCTAACATTACAACATCAAGCATAAAATACTTCTAATTCTAAATTATAGTATTAAAACTTCCGTTACAAGAGTTTTTCTACTTCCTTTTTGGCTAGCTATAGATCGTTAATCCAAGACGTCGACAAATTGCCATCACCAAAAATAAAGTATTCATAATATTCACCGGCATAACGCAAATCGATTTTTATTATAAGAGGGGATAATGACATAGCCCCTTAAGCCGGTCAAGTGTGTTTCGGCAGACTGCATATACTTATTAGTCTTATTGCTTAGTTGAGTCTCAAAATAAGCGCGCAAGGTCTATCATGCCCCTTAACTCATTAATATCCAGGGTATACTGCATGAAATTAAGGAGCTCATATATGCGAAAAAATTTGAAAGATCTTATACTATCTGTAAGCCCCAGACAACGACTTCCATTTAAAGATATTCTGAACACGATGGATGAATGCTTAAATAGAAGACCGGAGCTCTATTTTTTTAATTTTAGTAGATGTTTATGTTCAATAGTGGACTTATATGTATAGGCTGATATGATGGGGATTATGAAAGTCCGGAATCGTTCACGAAATTTTGTCACAAACGATCAACTTTTGGATTAATAAATGCCCCCGAAGTTAAGCAATTAACTCGATCGATCACTTATAGTTGATCCAAACTGTAGGATTGCGAGTGATCTCGTGTAGAGCAGTCAAACGTCTTTGAAATATCATTAAGATGAAGAAACTCTCAGGTTTGTAACGGCATACGTGTTAATTTAGTTTAATCTGAATACAGTGATCTTACCCTTCAGTGATTTGAGTTGCGAGTGTTACCCGTAATCCAAATTAATCTGACTGTAGCATTATACCATTTAATCCTAGTGTGTGACAATTAGTATATTACTTAATAAATAAATTAAAATAATTAAGTACTTCTACAATTAAGTAAATAACAACCGTCACTAACAATAGGACAATGGCATAAAGTGAAGTTTTGTTAAAAGTATTTTTAATTAATATTTTCCTTTCTCATTTCCATTATTTATTTCTTTCGTGATATCATATTTACAATTTATATTTTTGTGAAATATTCTGTACGTGTACAGTTGAAGCCAAGGGGTCATTTAAAGAAGCTATTCTGGAACCTTTTAAAATAGTCTGGAATCTTTCAAACGTTGAATACTATTGTTCAAGATTTATCTACACAAGTCTTCTAATGTAACCTCGAAAATTCGATGTTCTGCAAGCAATGGTTTGTAGCTAAACATTAATAAAGTATCTAACGTAATTAATATTCATTAATGAAACATAACTTCACAGAGGTTATGTACAATACAACAAAAGTGCGCTAAATAAGCAGCATTCACCCTCGTGCCGGTGATGGAGTGTCTTTGTCGATAGCGATGTGCTTAATCCAATTACTGATGTTCCATCTTACAATAGATCTTACAGTAGTCAGTTTATAAGTCTTTTTGAGATTGCTTTCGAAGTGACTTGTGTTAATGATCTAAAAAATCTTGATAACAAAGTCAACGATATGATCTACACGTTGTACAATTTTGGCATGCTCTGTAAAGTCAATTTCCAATGTAATGTAATGTAGGTGAAATCCTGTGAGTGTAATTGTAAATAATTATTCTTTTAACGACGAATTCACTACACAAGATATTAACGTGGAACTTTATACTTTCATAATGAGTGAGGGGCAGAACTATTCTAAATCACTTAAAAAGTACTCAATCCGTAATGAACTTGAGCGCAAGCAAAAGCAGCTTGCAAAAAATTACTTTAGTTCCGAAAGTTTTCAATCTCTGATCTCTTTCTGCCTAACAAGTTCGTACATGTCTATTTCAAGTTGGACATTCATTAAAAGAAAGAATGATAAATGGGCGTTAATTCATCATTCATTCTAGTTTAAAAGTGGAAAGAGCATTTGTGTTAAGATAGTTTCTTGCTTCCATTTTATTGCTCTTAGCTAACGATATTTTTATGTTACTTATTTGGTTTATGCAAGTTCGTAAATAATTAGATTTATACGCGTTGTAACTTATTCAAATTTAGAACACGATAAAAAAAAAAACACGTTTGAGTCTTAAAAGGCTAAAACGTTACATAAAATATACCTTTATCAAATTGACCTTTCATACCGTCATCCATTATGTTTTAAATCTCTGTAAAGTTACAAGGAATAAAGAGATCACAATAATATGTTTATAGAATGACTTCATTATACATAATATCTAGTCTGTAATATCTAGTCTGGCCATAAACACTTAAAAACTTCCCTTTTTTATTTTTCTATATTCAAATTTGGAAAGCATTTATATTGTTACAATGACGATAATTTGGGCATATATCAGATGTACTCATTTCGTGGTTAATATTAAATTACTATAATATAATGGAGTGTTAAAGATTCACTTAAAAATTATAGACTTAAAGAATTGTAACCATTGTCTTACACAAAGTGGGTCTGGAGCCGTCTATCATTTTGAGACACTTCAAACTAAAATTTCTTTCCCATCTGTCACGCTAGAGGTATCACAGTTATTTTCCTTATATCAAATTATTATAAAAGACAAATAACAATTACGCTATCATATTCCATTTACCATCTGACTGAGAATTTGGTTAGTAGACTTAAAAATGAAATAATTTCAATTTAGCTGGCACATGTGCTGATTAGCCACGAATGGAAGGGTCATCTCCAAAAAAAGTCACCAAAGCGTTGACATTTAAAAAAAATGTGGGTGCGCTCATTATCTTTGGCTCTCCGTTACGGCAACCGAAACACGTAAAAATCATTTCACTGTAGATAATCTCGTCATCTGATAAGCAAGGTGTAGCTGGTTATATTTCAAGCTCGGTGGTGCTGGTAAAGGTAGAGCTCGGTACATTCCAAAATACCTTTGTCCTTCGCTAATAAATTTTATATAAAAAAGTATTATAATATTCTAGGCGTCACCTTTAATTAATACTTTGTTCACTGAATCGGTTGCCACAAATTATTGTTAGATTGCGTTACGATAGTATAAGGTCACCTTTAATATAACATACTTCGAATCTCGGGCCGTTGCTACACAATATTGCAATAAAATATTCTAAAGGTCACCTTCGATATCACATACTTCAATCACCGAATATCGCGAAAGTCCTTAACAATGTCATTAAGAATGTAGCTCCAACCAACGAGGGGTCGGGGGCAACCTCGACCCGCGTTCTACCCGCAGAGAGGAATGTTAAATTATCCCGAAGTACTGAAATATTAATGTTTACTTTACAAAATAAACTTGTATACAGAAATAGACAGAAACGAGGCGGCGTATCTGCGAAGTGGAAACTGAGTTACTGTGTAATAGTTACCTGAATTATGGTAAAGAGTTAAATTTGATGCAGCAAAGAGCTAACCCTGGTTCTTTCTTCTTGTACCGTTATGGAGCAGGTATGCATTTTCTCATATTATCCTTTACTAAGAAATGATAATGAGCATTAAGTCCATTATTACGTAGCCACTTCAAAATAGTATAACGGACCTAAATATGTACATACAATTTGGAAATTTTAATATAGGTAGGATTATCGATATAGAACGCAAACATTTTATTAGGATTTTTTTATCCCGGGGAACGGAAATGTTTACGCCGAACGGGAAAAACGTCAATGTAGATGTAAGGGGTCAGTAAATAAATATATAAATAAAGTGTCTAATTCGTAGAACTAGAAAACCAATGCCGATGGTATTTTTAAACGTAAGGCGTTGGATTTCTAAAGCGAATAGAGGGCTATTACCACTCTGCTCTAATAACAAATTTGTTATGGGGTTGATTTTGTAAGTGGAATATTTCTGAATTTTAATGTAGACGGACTTGGTTATCGGTGTAGCGGTAACAACCAATTTTTTTTAAACGTTTTTGTACTGTTTGTCACACGTATGACGCTAATATCACTGAACAGATTTGGATAATACTTGACATTTTACTAGTTTATAGATGCATCTCAATCTAGGATATTTTTATCCCCATAAATGGATCAAATACCGCGGGATAGAAAATAAATGATTATGCACATTACATTAATTATAAGAAGAAAGAAATAATATTGACTGCCTGGTTGTAGCTATCATAAATTTATGTTTTTATTTACAGACCAAGAAAATCTCGCTCCTAGAACAATGCGGGAGGTAATTCTAAACGTAAATCATAAGCTTTGTGAAGCGAAGTTAGTATAATAATAATAATAATAATAATAAATATTAATTGTTTTTATCGAACAATTAACTTAATCGATTTAATGTAATTGATTATTGATTTAAAAAAATCATAAATAAAATAAATTGCTGAATTGTTAAATTATAATAAATTAATTAATTTCTCTGATTATAATCTGAGTATTACAATTCCGGGCGTGCATAATACCGCAACCATTGTAATTTTTTGTCCCTATCTCTCGATGTATGTCTGTTTACGAGGGTCGCTAGTTTTAGAGGCGAGCTCAGTTTCTTGATATTTCATCTCATTTGGCTTTAAGGTCAGAAACGTTCTTGATATTTGATTGTCGTACTATTGAGGTAACGTATATCTGATGAACAAAATGATGCTTTATAGGATCATTCGTTTGTGAGCTATAGATCCAATTTACTTTGAATCTAGTGGTTAATAAGATATTATTATCTATACATATAATAAAATGCTAACTGATTAATTTCTGTACATGAACGATATATGAGAAAAAATATTATTAGAGGTCTTTATTAACGCAATAGAATCCAAATCAATAGTTGTTACGATTATTGTTTATTTGTCTGTACGTTTGTTCCCGCTAATCTAAGAAAAGGCTTAACCGATTTTGTTCTAGTTTTTAATCAAGTATTGCAGCAAGCATCACTTAATACTTAAAGTTTGTTTCATTGTAATCCGTTCATAAATAAAAAAGTTATGATATAATATGTGTATTTCTAATTCACAGAACGAGAAAAACTCAGAAAAATGCAGATGCTATCTTTAAGTGTAAGGTAGTTTTTCCGAAGCGAAGCGGGAGTATTTGCTAGTTAATAATAAAAATGTAACGTGGTTGAATCTGTACACGGAATATTTTTTGTGAATTTCAACGTAGACACGCGTTGTTGTCGATAGAGAGGCCTAAACATAACTTCTTTGGAATCTTCGTCTGGCTGACGGTCTGATCACGTATAAATTAAAATAATTGAGTAGATTAATGTTTAATGCAGATAATTTAGCATACGTTTTATTCCGGGAAATTATTTTGTTCGCGCGGCATTTCCCAGAGGCAAATGAGGGTTGGTTACAAAACTTTCATGCATCTAATGAACGCTAAGTTTGGAACTTGCCCTTGCTTTGTTTGAAACACGTTAACGGAACACCCGAAATAACTGTTACTCGTTTGTATCGTACGTTTTGTATTTTCCTTCTTACCTCATACGCTTGAACCTTCCTCCTTCCTCATTGGTAACTAGCTAACAAGCTAATTACTAACAAGACTATCCTTTCAATAGTTTAAGAGATCATCGCGCTCAGAAAGACAAAAAAAAGACATTCGCACAGACTAAGCAGCAATACACATAATCTTGAAAAATTACAGCTCTCCGCGGGATTCCAAACCGAGCCTCGAAAAATGCTTAACATTAAACGCACTACGCCATCGCTTTATTAGAGCGACTAGCCAATAAAGCCTATTTGCATGACATTACCGGTTGATGTGCTTCTATTTATAACGCTCGACCGAACGTAAACACGACCCCATCTATATTGCAGAAGAGTACCTATTACCTAATATATTTAACGCCCGCTCAGAACGTATAACTCGCTGATATGTTGACTATGTTGCTAATTTATGTACAGGCTATGTTGAAATTCAAATTATTTGAAGTATTTTCGTTGAGTGACTTTAGGTGAGCCCTAAATTTTATTACAACGTACTTGGAATACGATTTAACACCCACTTCGCTGATAAGATTATGTCATGAGGTATAGACTAAATTAAGATTGTCGTTAATTGTAAACTACAAAATTATGTTTATACATTTTACTAGAAACCTACACTCACTTCGCTTCAGAAAAACTACGCCTTACGTTAAGAAATAGCACCTGCATTGTTTTAGGATTAGCCTTTTCTCGTTCTGTGAGTTACAAATTATGATATTAATTTGTCACTTTTTTATTTATGGACTTATTGCAATGAAACAACCTTTAACTATTAGGTGATGCTTATTGCAATACGTTAGTGAAAACCAGAACAAAATCGGATTCGCCGTTCTGAGGTCAGCACGAATAAACGCACAGATAAACAGACATTTAGACAAAAATTCTAACAACTATCGTTTTGGGTTCTATTGCTTTAATAAAGACCCTTATAATATATTTTCTTATATGTTGTTAATGTTCAGAAAGCGATCAGTTAAAACTATCATATCTATATATATACATATAGATGTAGTTATAGACGTAGACGCAGACGCAGACGCAGACATAGACGACGTTACTAAAGGCAACGGTGTCTTATCATCTAGTGGCTCGTCTGCTCGTTTGTCGGCTTTTTACATATAAATCATTTATAATATTACATTTTTAACTTCATTCCAACTTTATAAAAAGTTTGAATTTTATTAAGGTTTCAGCGCGTCCGAAAATAAATTAATCTCGTGGGAGTAGGGTAAATTACGTTGAACTGGAAAGGTCACTTGCTCGGGTGGGGTAAGGTAAATTATGCGAATTGGCATCTAAGTCGATATGACTGACGAACAGACACAGGCACGCAAGTGATTGGGTATGCGAGGAACCTAAAAAAGTTTAGAGCTTTGTCGTCACATATATTCTCTTAGATGTGCCTTCGAATTCGACCATTTGTGTGCTAAAATAAAAGATAAAATATATTTTAAGCGAATCCTTAATGCGAAGCCGCAAGATCGAGCACGTACGGAGCATTCCGTAGAAGGAATTCCATGCCGTTACAAATTATCTTTTACGTTAAAACAGTTGAAATTTTTATATGAGAAGCGGTATTTTTTTAATCATTCATGGAATATGTTGTTTTAATAGTACTTTTTGCGTGTAGGTAATTAGCTTTTTGATTCTAAAACTGCTTATTCATAAATTTCGAATCGAATTAAGAATTTGTCTGAATACCGAACAGAGCATGGATTTGCTTAAGCCTGTCAGCAGTGTATTGCAGTTCAGCCCACTTAAAACTCTTCCTTCTCAATAATCTTATGAAGCCTGATTTATATGCGCATGGGACATGGATACGTAATGTAATCTGAAATATTTTCCTTGTCGTGATGAAAGTTTAAAGAATATTTATACATCAGTAAGTTTACGTATAAACTCTGGACGACAAATTTTAATGACCCGAAATACTGTGTTTTAACGTAATTTTATACTTATGAGTATGAGAAAGGAGTACTTGGTACGTTTGTTGTCCACAAGCCGAGTTCTTACATACAATATGTCTGTCACATAATGTACTTAACATAGCATTTTTTTGTATTTACTGAAAAAGTTAACCATCCAAATGGGAATTCATTTATTTACGCTATGAGCCGTTCAATTATTCTGTCCAGTAAACTAGCAAACAATTGCATGCGAGAGATGCAGACATGCAAGTGACTCTTAGGGCACTCTACCAGACTGCTCCATTGTGAATTGTAACCGGATTGACTACAAGTAAGCGCCTATTATATATTCCAAATATTTCAAACACTTTCATCTATCCAACTTCTAAGTCTAACGTTATACGACGGTAATCTTGGCTTTAGTCTTTTGCACAGATGTTTGTATTCATCAGATGTCTCTTACTGGATTTAGTTTGTTCGTAGTCCGTTAATGGAGTGTTTCTTCGTAATTAAAAACTCAACCACGTTGTTCCATTGCGAATTGGTGGTACATAATTACTCACTCTATATAACTTTCATTAAGTACTGTGAAAATAATATACAAGTAAATAAACTCAGTAATATGTTATTACAAACAGTCATTATAATTTTATTTATTAGTATGGATAGTGTGCGGCATCTTCGCGTGTAATCTCACCGTATCTGGTATTCAGTCTCCGGTCTTAAACCATTGAATCACACAAAGCAACGTTATCGGCCTATCTTGCGTGGTTGTGGCACGCATCACTTTGTCGGTGGCAAATTCCACTTAGGTGCTTTGTATTTGTAATTGGGTTTACTTAAATTTAATTCTCTGAAGAAGGTCTAATCAGAAATGATTTAGAATATTATTTTTTAAAGTATCTTTGTAAAACATTACTTTGTAAAATATTATATGTTTTTATTTTAAACACACGTATCGCAATGATTTCTTAAAGAAATATATTTATATTTTTTATTTTGTAAGCGAACTGTACGTGCATATAAATGATATATAATAATATTCTATGGCAATGGTGATTTGCGATTTAGTACTTCGATGATATTGTTAACAACAGTTAATTGATTTAATTCAATGACGTTTTTGAAGTGATAAAAATTTGTGTTAAATTTACTTTGTATATTACTTAGTTCGTTCATTTTCTGAGTTTTTAGCATTAACTGAAAATTCTTCAAAAAATTCTCCTTCGTAGAAATTGTAGATCGTAGAAACTTTCT
>DWPT01007249.1:0-10922 GCA_018251895.1 Agathymus mariae mariae | reverse complement strand
GTCAGAGTGGCGCAAGTTAGGGGAGGCCTATGTCCAGCAGTGGACCTCCAAAGGCTGATGGATGGATGGATGGATACTTCCGTGTTTCAAACACCACCATTTCGGCACGGTTCGTTGTAACGTTAACGGACGTCAGCGTGCGACATTCAATATTTGTTCATGTTTTTGAGTTTTCACAACAATTACACTAAAGAAAGTAACTTTTTCGTAAGCACCTGAAAAGCTTATTTTGATTAAGCTCGCAGCAAATCAACATTGAACTAATTAAGCTATAATTTGAGGTTATTCCTAATATCCAGTGCTAGTAACTTCGTTGACGTGAAGTCACGTCTCTATGTATCGAGGAGTTTTGATTTTTTAAGCATCCCCCACTTTTTTCTATTTTTTAATTGATTCAAATCTATAAATTTAGATTGTAACATAATTGTATTAATAAGTTTAAATACACTATAATGTTTATAGTTAATTACTAATAGGTATGCTAAATCTCACTATGATAATAATTACACTTTAATTTTTTTATGCTAATAGCCGACAAACGAGCAGACGAACCACCTGATGGCAAGTGGTCACCGTCGCTCATGGACATCAGCAAGATCAAAGGTATTATTGATGCGTTGTTGACCAGGAAATGAGAAGAAGATAAAAATGTAAATACTGGCTCTCAAGCTCCCAGCCGGAACATGACGTCTGGCGGCTCACTCAAGCAGGAGGGTGGTAGCTATCCAAGCACGGTTCACGGATAGATAATAATACAATACAATAACAATAATGACTCAATAATAATACTGATAATATAATCCTTACGCGAAGCCCTACCACTACGCAGGCTGGCTTCTGTTGCCTCTTATGACACCCTGTTTTGCCAGCATGTGGGCAGTATTTTAGGCCGCCCCAATGCGGCTACAATATAATTATGTGGCTGAAAATATAACACTATAATATGTACACAACGAATTGTTACATTGTTCAACAAAATGTAATTTAATTTAAAAGAGTGACCTCATAAATAAACACAAAGTAGTTTTCTGAAGTGGCCTATGCGTGCGTAAAGTGCACGTAACGCACAAACAGGTCTTATTAGAAACAACAAATTAATTATATTTTGTAGCGCAATCACTATGTTATCAGATAATAGGTAACATTCTGTATGTTATAATAGAATTTTATGTAATATATTGAATCGTGTTGTAACGAAATTAAATACAATGCTCGGACATGTGTTTTAACTGAATAGAATTATTACAGTCTTTGTTGATATTTAGGGCAGTGATAGCCTAGCAAATTAAAAACATATCTTTTATCGAAATAGTTTTAACAAAACCACACTTTGTGTGTTCAACTAAACTATCATTCGGCAAAATTAAACTGTGTGCATTTATTGAAGAATTAAGAAACTCCCAAGAAGAATAAATGTTAGAATCTCTCATCACTCTTATTTGTCTTATTTTATCCATCACATCCTTTGTCAGAAAAAAAATATTTGCCACTTCAAGCAATATTTGATTTACACTTCATGTTGTATAAATTAATTGAATTAAATATAAAAAGTTTCAAACTATGATCTTTATTACAGATTTATTTTCAGACAGACTTCCGCTCGCTAATGTGAGCCATTGTTGTAATAACAATTAAGAAATTTGTTATCAAGCGGCCCCATCTCCGCTTAGAATAATATGGACCAATATATGGGATCTTCCCTTTCTCCAGCCTTCTTAACGTTCACTAAGGATGCATTAAACTGGCAGAGATCTTCTTAGACTAGTGTTTAGAATACGATACCAAAACTAAACGGGCGGCAAACCAAGTATAGTATTTTTTTTATTAAGCAATCAAATAATTTGTAACTTTATTCGAATTAGAATAAAGTTGTAAATTCACTACATATTTACACCAGCAGCACCAGTTCATTCTGTTCATGATTATATTTAGAGATATGTAGCAGTATTACTAAAGGCATTTATAAATCATTTATAATAGAATTTGCGTTACACATACCGGGCTTTTGTAATATAAATTCATTGTCTTTATGATTGCGTTCGACTGATTTCAAAAGTTTGAGCAAATTACTCCATAACCGCGTGCTTAACATACCAACTCTAGATAATAATCTTACCTTCGACGTTGCATTATATTTTTTAATTACATTCTGCTTAAAGCTTAGCAGCCATCTGCATCTTCATAATTCATCGAGTATAAAAGCCTAGGAGTTAATAAATTTCATATACCTTAATAAGCATACAATAGAAAATACTACTTTTAAATAACGAAAATACTTCATATAATATTGTGAAAAAAAATCTTACGCTCATAAATCAGCATTTATTCGATTTTCAGAAACGAATCGAATAGTCTTCGTATCAAATTAAGTTATATCTTGAATACAATAAAAAGATTCCTACTACAAAAGTTTCCATTAATATGTCTGTAATCTCACTTTGTTTAAAAACTATAACTTAAGTGTTACTAACGTTTTAAACTATAACACAATAGTGATAAACAATTTCATTTAAGCATTATTAAAAAGCTGCTAATCATACGTCTATGCTGTCAATAAGTTTTAAATGACCAACAATGTGACAAAGAAAAAAAAACAATAAATTACAAGCGATATTTGGGCAAAAACAGATTCAGCTGTCATTTATTAATAACGATTAAGGAAATATATGTATGCGAACAATCCTTTAATTGTTCGTGTACATATGTTTCGTCACAGTACACAAAGACGAAATGCGCGGCAAATAAACGCCACTGCCATACCGACCTGTCCAGTTGAATTAAATGCTTGGTGGAGACAATGTTCTACAACCAACGCAACCGCGCTCCACGAACTGCAGGTATCTATTAATCTACCTGTTGACTTGTAGCTCTCAAAAATATGGTCTAAATTGTAGCCGGTGGCGATTAATAACTTTTTTATTTTACACTTGTATCGCTTTCCGTCTATTTAGACTTTTGTATTACTCGTTCTAATAGTCGTTTCTCATAAGTAGTCAATGGCTATTTTTGTATGTTAAAATGTTAAAAACTAGCAAACGAATAAAGGTATGTTAATAAACAATGATTTTTATTGCTGTACTTTTACTGACCATAAAAACTGGGAATGCATTTACTAACTGGCTTTGAACTCTGAAACCTACAAACGAACGCCATTATATGGTTGTCTTTTTAGATGTAAGATAGCTAGCTATGCAGGTTAAGACCATTAATATGTATGACCATGCATAAGTACCGTTAGAATTTAACTGCGTGGCTTAGAGCCTAACGACTTGCAATAGAAGCAGAGACTTTTTTATTTAAGACATCGCAATTTTTTACTTAAAGTACTTTCTAAGTATTATGGTAACTATTACATTCTCATAATCGAAATATATTTAGTTTTTTAGTAGTTTATATTGGTTCGTATAATTATCTTTCTTTAGTCCGCGCGATACTCGTACTCGTTTAAATCTAAAGCCTTAGAGACATCTTTATTATATGAAAATCAAACCACATCCAATCGCTTGTATCTTGAACCACGCCGAGTCTCCGCCCGTTGGTATGCGGAAACACGATCATTTAGGAAAATTTACTTCGGAACACATGCCGCGGGGAACGCTCTACGCATGTGTAGCTAACGTGTATACGCATGTGAACTTTAACATATTGTAATGCAAGCTCTAATTCTCACTTTTTAAGTTGTTCATAAGAAATATGTTTGTGGAAATATTATGAAACAGTATGATTAATATATCAAAATGTTTCTTGTGCCTGCTACCAAATACTTATAATGTTTTACAAAAATGTTTTGCCCCAGCAAGAAATAAGAACAGTTTATATTTAGTGTTAGCAAAAAGCGGCCTCTTACTAGAGATTGTCTCTTTGTCAATAGACGACAGACAAAGCAATCAAATGGTCACGGGACAACTGCAATGTACGTCCCTAGCATCAAAGGGAACAGTGACGTGGTTTGGACAAGATGGATGCGAATAACGGTCGCCCTGGCTGCAGTCACTCCAACCAAGACACGTAAAGAACATTTGACGGAATCTTAAAATGAGGTAGCGAGCTAGCCACGCAGATAACAAACCTTACTGACATACACAAGTACCATTGGAATTAAACTGAGTGGTTCAAAATCCAACGACCTCCACCATCGGACACAGTTCGCCATAGCCCCGTCGGTTAGTTTGGACTCGACTAGTGTGGAGCCACTTAGACGTCACACGCTCTAGTTTAAGAGAGATTCTATGAAGAGAATATTTACATATAAACGTATACTCGTAAAACGCATATGCCTCAGACATCAAAAGTAAAACACGGTCTAGCTTCCATGAACGATATTTTATTTGCAACATTTTATATGTAAATTGCATTGTTGCCGTCACAGTCAGACATGTTCGCGAGCGGACAATTGGTAATTCGAACAGAATTCCGTTTCCACAATAACTCATTGTTTTAACATTCATTACAATCAAAACATGTAACAGTTTCTGATAGGCACTAATCCCCAGCACGGTTGAAACACGAGCGTGTCTTACCATAGCGCCTGACCGTTGTCTATTCGCCGTTATAGAACGAGTCGCCGAGTGTTGTCATAGCGACGGTGCTGCCAACACTCGGGTCACGTGCCGCGTTCCGTTTAGTAACAGTATCCAGGACTGTCTCCGACATGTACACTTCGGTTACAGTAACAGGCAGTCCTTCTCGGCTGGCATTACGTTGGGAACTCTCTCAATGTTGATAATGTCCATGACAGATGACTGTTCCTCGGCTATTGATATAAAAAGGCGTAGATAGTCAATAGACTGCAAACCCGAATTCCACAATCACGATCTCGATACGCTCGTCTACGGTTAGGTATCCTGCCACGTATATCTAAACTGTAGAATGAACTACCATCAGCGGTATTCCCACGGTGCTACGACATGGGGAACTTGAAGGAGCGGGTCTAATGAAGAGATACTTCGTTCTCAATGGCAGCGTATTTATATATTACTACTTCAGAGCAAATTTTAACCTGGTCTCATAGGCTAGCATTTGAAACGCAAAGACTGTCACGGCAGACATATAAGATGGTATTTTGTTATGCAAATTGCAAACGTTAATTTTGTCTACCAAAATTTAATGTTAATTATTCAGTATGGTTTTGTACACCTACCACTAACTATAATAAGTAGGGTTGCCAACCAAAAAAAAATATCTTACGTTTTCAATAAACCCCATTTTGAGTGTTAAAAAGAATAAAGTCCGTAAAATACTGAATCTAAACAGTCTCTAAGTAAATAATTATTTCCGAATTTTTCTCTCTCTCTCTTCTCTATTTCAAGTTTGGCTGGATATCATGGATTTAATATAGGTATAATTAAGTACCGGAAGCATTAAGAAAAGCAAGGTACTCTACGTACTAAGCACAAGTATAATTTTCTCTCATGAGCCGTCAATCACTCGAATTTCCTATTACACGAGACCTTAATAAACACGGATACGCAATAATGCCTTATCAAATATAACTTTAATTTTATTGACTAGAATAATCTGGCAGTAATATTTCACATCTCGTTCAAACCACGCGACGGCCTTGCTATCGGCCTTTACGTCAGCCATTAAACCCTTTTAACTCTCACCTAGTTTTAAATAATCATATATACTTGTTAGATGGTATTAGTTCTTGTTATGTAATTATTATCTGACTAAACACCATGTTCAGTTTTACTGGGCGTTGTCAAATAATTTTGATTATTAATTACGATGTAATACACACTATGTGTGCTGCATGTCAAGTATTTTCTGTATAAAATCGTATTCCAGATATAAGTACAAAGTTATATTAGTACCTTGTATCAAAACAAACTAATTTCACTACATAATTACAAATTGCAAAATTGCTTTACCTAATAGTATAATCATCCGTCCTAACAATGTTATTATTCCATTTTCAGGCCCCGTCCCGCTGAAACTCGAAACAAATTCACCATTTCCACGTCTAAAAGTACACGGTAATTACTTAATTCAATTTACCAATTACGTTGCAAGTTGCCAATTTGGATGCAAATTGTACCTACAGACAAAGCGGGCCTGCAAATAAGTGCGGTGCGGGTAGCGCGTACAAAGAAGGCTTTGAAGGCCTTGAATCTTAAAAGATCTTGGTGTCCCGTTCGAAGGATGTCTATTTATAAGAATAATAAAGCACCAATCGTGATCTGGAACCGGAAAAGACACGCGCGAGTCGAAATAGATTGTGATGTTAAGGCAGAAAGTTTCATCCGAATTTTTGTAACTAATTAGATTTTCTAACTAGCATCTACTTCTATTTTATCACCCGCATCAGCAATCTGTTTACTCAATAACATTGAATTTAGATAAATTCAAGAGATTTGAAACTGAGATCATATGTTATTTTCAATACCAAATAATGTTCTTCAGTGGAAAGATAATTATTAAAATATTTTAAAATATACTTGTCTCATTACCCAGAGAATCTATCACCGTACACCGATTGAATAACACAATCCAGCAGAATAACTACGTCTAGAATCGTAGTGCAATCGATACAATTCTTGCCTAGCACACGCAAATGGTTGCCTTATTGCAACAAAATACTGAGATATATTAGGCAAACTTTGCCATACGGCTGCACACGACTGCTCGGAACTGAAGGTCATCTCCCATTGAAAAGAGATCACTAGAATAAAAAAATCTGTCTATCATCACGATTTATCACTATACAAATAGCTGAGTAACTGAGCGTCTCCTCTCACGATGAAGAGAAAAGGTTATTTCAATCGCTATACAAACGAAACTTAGCAATATTATTAATATTATTATTTTGCAATTATATAGACTTATTAGGTTTCCTCTAGATTTTTCTTTCGCCCTATCTTCCAAAACTCGAAACCAGATACCTTACATTCAATATAGCTTAGACTTCCAAATTATCCTTTCAAACTGTTTTACGGTTCTCAGCACTAAACTCACATCCTAACTCCAGCGCGAAATGTTGGAGCAATTAATGACCAACACAAGAAACTAGATGTACTTACTAAAACCTACAAGGAAATAACGGATAGAGAACAACAACAAATAACGACGTCTGTTACATTAACAATTTGAGCGCAAATTACCTGCTAACAAAGCAAACGAGGGCCCAAACCGCAACACCGTGTAAGGAACCTTGAGAATTAGAAACGGCCACCGCCTTATTATGCGAACGTGGGAGTAATCTACTCCAGTCTTTAGACTTAAATGGTTCTGAAATAAATTCATTTTCGTCTTGACTGTGTTTTAAATTAACACAATGGTCTTAGTGTAGCTCACCACGTATCTACATGTATCTCAAACATAAAAATACGCGCTTAATTTATGTATAAATAATGAGTTACTAAATTATTACCACCCGACTTCTATTGAAGTCCGCAGTTTAGTGTTGGTCCATGTTGAACCACAAATATTGTGCAATGAACATTATCCGTGTTGCATGTGATGAATGAGGCCATATGGACCAATGACGTGGTGCTTTAATGTCAATGGTTAAACTTAGTTACTTGTTAAGTTAGTTAGAAAAAATATGTACTCAGTGGCTCTATGTTTGATATCATGCCACATAGAAAATTTTGCGAACAGTAGTTTTTTAAAATGCACTGGCCAGTTATGAAATATGTTAAAAATTCGATTACCTAGAAGAAAAAATACGAATGTAAATTGGAAAAATTGTTTCAGCAATCGTTTTAAGCACGTGAAACGTTATACATATAGTTGATGGCGGAGAGTTCTTTGAAGTGTTTTGACGTGAAAGACTTTAGTCCCAGAAAGTTAGTTATTTAATTTCGCAAAACTATTACTGAATCAGAAACACAAGAAGTATTTTAATAGTAGTATTGAGAAATAACAATTTCCCTACGTTACTATTGATGATATTTGTAATCACCGAAGGTTATTTGGCACAAGACCAACCATCTCCAGTATTGGTTGGGTGAAATTCTTTCTCTAACCTCTAACTTGTTCGCTGATATCACAATAACACCGGGACACGGGTAGTGCCTTTCAACCACTTTGTCCTTCTACTAATCTGTCGGTTGTTACCAGTTACTTCTAAGCCTAAGAGCAATTTTACATGTTTCTTTTAATGCAAAACTTAATTCATTGTACAATAGTCGTACGAAATACATTACTTTCAGATATAATGGCAATCGATATATAAATAAATTGAACAACAAACTCTGAACATGGCAAGGACAACGACAAGCCTTCAATTAGACTCGCGTGATAAAAGTATACTATTTATCAAAAGTAACGACACAGTTAAAGCTCGTAAAATATCGCAATAACGCATAACAATATACAAAGTCACTTTTATATATACAGGCAACGAGGATGTGATACTGCGCAGTTGATACAATACAGCTTAAAATGTTTAGGGTAAAAGCATTTATAACTAACCAATAAGACATTTTAATTAATTATTTTTGTCCATTCACTGCAACACAACCTAGCAGTGATATTTTATAGCAAAATGTTGAGCCTTATAATTCGTTTCTCCTGTAGTATATTGTTATTTAATTTGTAAACTAAATAAAAAGTAAAGAAAAGAAAAAATTAAAGTGCGAATTTTATGGAATTATAAAGACACATTATTCTAGATGGACATAGGCGTGTCATGTAAATATTATTAATTTTTCAAATCGAACGAAGCTTTCATAGTATATTCAGTACCAACAAATTTTAATGTTCAATAAGAACGAATAAGCAATACAAAGAAAACATCAATTCCACATTCTAAAATTGCTGTACAATATATCATAATTAAATATTGTACCCTATATAGATTATAAAAATCCCTAACCTAGCACAGTGATTCTGTGACACAGCGGCTATACTTCCCCTCATTTGAAGTGCACTTCACCAATATACGTGGCTTGCACTCGAACCTCTCATCAGTCCATCACCATTTAAAGATTGTGCGCCCGCACTTGTTCTTCCTGACGGAGATGCAGATTGATTACATACAGCGTGGCGTACCTTGACTATCTAGGCTACACATTATAGAGGAACTTTCGCCTTCGTGCTAGAGTATGTGTGTACACCCGTATTGACATCTGCTGTTTAGCGTCTCCGTCACCTTGATGACCCCACCTTCTCTACTGTTTGGATTTGAGTACACACAACCATCGAGAGAACCCTATATTCTTGTGTCTACCGATGCGGTACAGCGGTAATATTAAGTATGTGTATCTTGTTTATGTGTGCGTGCGAGGTTGCATCCCACGCCATTTCAGTTGCAAATTAAACTAGTGTTAAACTGGCTACCGTGTTTAATGGTCGACCCCCGCTCCTCACAAAACCTAACACGTAACGACTCGGTTATTTGATCACCTCACTGTGGCAGCCGTATCGGCACCGTAACATTGGACATAACAACCCACAGAAATTAGAAAAGAACAATCCAACGTTTGGCAATTTTGCAATACTATAAAATGCACCAAATATGCCGCAATTTCGTTGCAGCACGAAAACAATATCACGATAAATAAAATAAAGTGCAACGTTGCCGTATTTCGCATTGTCAGACACTTGGTATTTTCACGAGCTAACATCAAAAAAATTTTACCTGACCATTGACTAAAAATCTGTGTTCTTTTCTTTATTGTATCGTGATATAAACGACCTCTGGTTATTTAACAATAAATATAACTTCTATGGAACGAACTTATAACAGTAATCAGTGAAAATTAAGATACTTGTAAAATAGGGCTCTGCCAACGCACCGTCCAACATTGTTTGGGGCCCTGGGGTAATTTTTAAAATGTGAAAAAAAAGCAAGATTTTGTACAGTTATAAAGCTCTACAACTTCTCTACGAAAGCGAGTTCCTTAATTGGAAGGTACGAGTATAAAACTGAACCAAATGCAGGTTTGAAGTATTACAACATGAAACTAACAACGAATTTGAAACTTGCATTTGCAATAATAAAACTTAACCTTACCCTCCGAAAAAGTTCATAATCAAGTCCGACACGAAAAGAAACAAAATCTTTTGCACAATGTAATCTAATCAAATAAAAATACATAGTTATTCATTTATTATTTGGACAACGTGGTAAAAGCGATATGCTGCCCATGGGTCTCTACCCATCTATAATATTATTATAAATTATATACTTTTACACGCTCACCCCCCGCACTAGGATATGAACACATATGGACGCTAGTGGTATGGACATACCCAACATACGTTACCTTACGTACGTCAAAATATTTTCGGTCGATTCTAGGAGAGCAATAGCTACTCATAATTAGATAGATAAGATATCTTTTCACCAAGCCTGGAGCAGTCAAGGTTAAGCTGGGTGATAAAGCGCCCAGCAACGTCTAACAAAAGGCACCTGGCGCCATTCGTTTCATCACCCCGGGCAGGGGAGGTGGGTTTGAGTTCTTACATGGACGAAACCCTTTATACCCAAAACGAGATTGTTCTGCAACATACTATAGTTTAATACATATAAAATTTATCAATAACTGACTATAGCATATATATATATATATATATTGTTAGCAGCCTTTGATAAAAGTGATGTTGGCTAAAAAGTGACGTCACATCCGTTAGGAGGAGAGGATAGCGGACGGTCATCGCCGAGCACCTATATAAGACAATGAGCGCTCGTTAGAGTCGTTTAGAGGCCGCAGGGCCAAAAGCAACCCCGGGTGGTGTTTAGTGGGTAGGCTCCTAGGTTTTTCGAGAGTCCCACATAACCAGCGCAGCCGGCTGCGCTGGTATTCATGAGCATTCACCACCCCCCTCCCGCGCATCTCCGGAGGGTAGCCCTTTTCCATTTGTCTGGGCGCAAAAAAAAAAGTCTGGATAGACTTTTATTTGCGGTGAACGTGTTAAGGGGAAACTCTGCCCGTTTGGATAGCCAATTCTGTTTCGGCCTAATTTTGCTTAGA
>DWPT01007248.1:0-10923 GCA_018251895.1 Agathymus mariae mariae | reverse complement strand
CCCCGTCGCCCCCCCGGGCGAGGGGGGGGGGGGTTAGGTACATTTTTTCCCGAAAGAAAAAAAAAAAAAAAAAAAAGGTGTTCTGAAACTGCCGCCAGAACTCACTGAGGTTATTTATTATGTGAGGCCTGAACAAATAATATTCGCGGACTTACTTTTTCATAGTCCATACACTTGGGATTTTACTAGTGATTTATATATTTTTTTTCGATACCGTTTATTTATCCTGCACGCATTTATTTTTGAAATTATGTGAAATATAAATTAATGAATGCTTCAGTGAAGGAGAATATCGTAAGGAAACCTGCACACCTGAGAATTCTCTATAATGTTCTCAAAGGTGTGTTAAGTGTGCCGACCTGCACTTGGGCAGCGTGGGTGACTGTGGTCTTAACACCTCACGTTATGAGAGGAGACCCAAGCCCAGCGGTGGGAAAATATGGCTCGTTATGATGATGATAATACAAATATATTCTGTTAAATGAAAAATATACGTTATCTTGTTATAAATTTTTGTTTTAGTTTTGGTTCGCTGCGCTCTCTCTCACCTTATTTATACACACAGTGCCTACCAGTGCATTGTGGTAAGCGTTTATAACAGTCTGCCTATATGATATCTTCCTTAAATAAAGCCACATACCAAGCAGCTTCACCAACTCCCTCAAGCCAGCACCGCGTCGTAGCCTTTGAGATTAAGTAAACAGAAATTGTATTTACACTTTACAAACATCGGCGAAATCATAAAATGAAATTGCGAAATGCCGGCTGCAATGCTTTGCGATCAAACAGAGTTCTAGAATAATATTTTGAACAACGCGAGGGAATGCAGGCACATCAGAAATTAATGCAGGTACAAGTACTTTGACTAGGGACGCGTGTGATTCATGCGAGTGGTGGTTACGTATGAGGGAATTAGTTGATAATTTGATTCGTCAGTATTTTATTAATACGAGGAGTTGCTTGAAGCGTTCATAGGCCGATGGTTTACGTTAATCCAAATAAATAGAACGTTAAATAAAGTGAGCACAGTTGGTAATTAGGTACACCCGTGTCGTCCCGTAGTAGCATCGAAAGTCCTTCTCTACCTTGGAAAGCACGTTATGTTGTCATGGTAATTACACAATACAGATTAGCAACCGATTCCGCGCAGATTAAAAATTACGTTGTAACTTATTGTTCTTTTAAAAGTTGTGCTGAGGAGTTTCTTTTCACGTTTATTCTCCTTAATTTTAAAGAACCTCGTAATGGACAATCTTAAGTAAAAAGTTACGTGCACAAACGTATATATTTTTATGTACATTTACAAAATACCTAAATATTACTACATTATACTGTGCGCAAATTCAGACAGATATTCCATCCGAATGTCCATTTGTAAGCGACTTGATTATCTTGGATTTTTGAACAACGATGGAAAATATAGCTTACTAAACAATTGAGAGGGGTATATTTTGACAGCAATACTCAACCAAGTGGCGTGTATGATTCAAGAACGCGTCACTTGTTTCGGCACGCTTTGGTGGAAAATTTAATTTCCTATATCTGATGCAGTTTGAATTTCAATGATATTCAATTGGTATATGAATATTTTCACAAATTTCCTTTATAGTATAACGGTGAGGAGTTGAAGATTTTATGCCTTGGCTAGAAAATAAAGGTATCACAAGGTCTTTTTTTGTATTACGACAAACTACCAGACGCGCTAAAAGATTGTGAATGATCTGTACTGTCAGAAATACATTAAGTGTTACAGAGAACACTCTTCCACAATTTCAGTTGGATGCACCACAATCAGGAGATGAAATCAAGGATAGCTGAAGTTTAGGCCGTATTTAGGAAGGCTAGAATACTTCCCTCAATCCCATGCTAGCAGAACAAGATGTCGTAAGAGGCGACAGAAGCCAGCCTGCTTGGTGGTAGGGCTTCGCGTAAGGTGAATATTATAAGTATTATTATTATGTCATTAATATTATTACTGGAATTATTAACTTATTATCTTTCCGTGAAGCCCGCCTGGCTACCTACCACCCTCCTGCTTGAATCAATCGCCAAACGACTCGTTGTGTTCCGGCTGGGGGCTTGAGAGCCACTACTTTCTTTCTGACTTTCTCAACGCATCATTGATATCTTTGGTCTTGCTGACGTCCATGGCAGATGTTGGTTATTATGACATAATACCACACTATTTATTTCATATGTATTGTTTTCCGTTTATCTAGGAGCACGAAATTCCCTTGGAGCAGGCAATTCATTGATATTCCGCTCACTGCGCATTCGTCCGAGCGACGATGACAAATCAAAAAGTTGCAAGTTGCCGACAAAGCATCAGTGATACCTTTGGTCTTGCTGATGTCCATGGGCGACGATGACCACTTACCATCAGGTCGATCGTCTGCTCGTTTGTCGGCTATTAACAAAAAATAGTCCACTGAATCCAAGAATATAGTCCAATAAGTTGTGATTGATTTCTGCCTTCTGAGATCTTAATGTCTTTAGAACGTAAAGCACCACGCACCCACGATCTATATATTCAACTGAAACAAATGAACTGAAACAAATTCGTTTCAATGAAAATGTATCATGTTCGCAATGATACAAAACAGTCTCGTTTATTTACTTTATACGATTTGTTACTTACGAGGCGCCCCTTCTGTAAGCCTCCATTAATTAGATCAACTACTCCTTGACTTCGAATAATCTCATTAGAGAAGCACCCTGTTCGACTATTCATATATAACGACGATTATAGATATACTTACTAGAAACAAATTGGCCGATTAAGAGATATGAAATTCTAAAACAAAGGATATAACAAAAATAAAATTGCAACGTATTTCATCTACTTAGACAGTTTATTTTGAACAAGCAGAGCGCTCGCAACTTCGTTAGGATACATGTTTTATTTAGATTCTCCTCCAGGGATTTTATGGAGCTCCGTAACCGTAACCGAAACTCGGAGACGGATATCCGAAATAATAATATATCCGAAACCGTATACGAATTCGATAAAAATCTTTCGAATTATTTCGGATAGGGACAGATTTAAAAGGGTTACACGTTATGATAGGTTTGCTCCGGCTGAGCCAATAAATTGATAAATATGTATTGCTTAATAAAATTATATAATTTATTTCTCAAAAGCTATTCATTTTTCTGTGATTATAATACCAAATACTACCTAAAAATAACCTTATATTGTAAATACATTATATGTCTTTTCTAGTTCAAAATCATGTATTTTCCGTAACCGTAATTATCTAAAACAATCGGATAATCCGACATAATTTTATATCCATAACCGTAACCGGTAAAATATTATTCATATATCCGTATCCATATCCCGATCTCAAATTTCATATGTATAATATCCCTACTCATCTCAAATAAATTTAAACCCTGCAAAGTATAGCTTTGTAGATTAAAGTTACATACTACAAAACTTTAACTAACTGTTCTTTTGGTTGCTATGAAGTCTTAATCGTACCAAATTGTTTGTTTTAATGAATCTATATACCGACTTCCATTAAAACATTTCCATTGTAATGTACAGTGTTAAAAATGGTATTTTAAAATGCCAAGATATTCCAAAATTTAACATTATTTAAACGGACAGTACGTACTCATAATATAAAATATAATTAATAGCAATCCGCGATCGAGCGGTATCTCAAATAAAAATAACTTCAAACGAGTATTATGTGGTGTAAAATAAACTAAATGTTGTACCTTGTTTAAGTCCAAAGGACGCTTCTCACTTTTCTTTCCTTATCAAGAACTTTGTTATCGAAAACAAACGTGATTCGAAACCAAAGCAAATTAGGTAAAAACAAAATTGCATCGAAAGTTAAATTACAAGTACATTGTATTGTAACTCATTCGGTTGAATGAAATTGATTTTTTATCTCAATATCAAAATTGACATGTAAATATGTGTATTTGTATCAAACGCAAAATGTAGTACATAACAAGGTAAAAATAAACCAGATAAATATTTACGCAGCTTAATAGCCAGCATATTAACTCATCTATGTTACGAACAACAGGAGTTTTCATTTAGTTTTTTGATTCTAGTGTTAAAATACGATTTTCATATTCTACGTACGATTTAGGGAACGTTTGATTTATAATACGATTTATAATATTTGTAGTAGTAACGCGTAATAAAACTACTTTAAGGCCTAAAATTTAAAATCCGATTTAATCCTTGCATTAATCGAATAAAATCGATTATTATTTATTATTTTATTAATCTTTTTATTGATTTATTAGTAAAAAGAGGGTAGAAAATTTGCTAAATCGGACGCAGGGTGTCCGAAAAATAGAAAAATAAAACCTAAAAATGCGAGGTGACTGAATTCTCGTGTTCGAGACTATGTGAGATCGTCAATAGTTCGTAAAGAAGGTTATATTGTTTCTGTCATATAAATTGTTTTCAGAAACGGAGCTTGATCTTTTAAAATAATATTTTATTTACTAAAGTTTTCCAATACGATTTATTGAATGAGAACAGGAACCACATATTTTCTTATACCTAAATAAATACCTACGTTAATACATTTTTAATATAAAAGCCATCACAGATTTTTTTTGCAATTCTTATTTTTTTTTATTTAAAAAATAAATAGATATTTATTTTTTAAAGAAATAGAGCTGATGGATCATTTTTGATTGAAGGATATAAAGTTTTAAAATTTAAATATTTATTATTGTTCAAAGTCAATCACTCTACACAATGTTTTTCTTCTGTTTTTTGCAAGTGCACACGTTTTATTTTGTGTTAACCTCTTACATTTTACTTGGCAATTCCGAAATATCTTAAATCGTCACGGAAAGCAAATAAAAATTCAGAGATCAGCACAAAATCAACGAATTCAAATCAAGGATATCATAAACCACACATAAGGGTGCTGTGAAGAATCCATTGTACGTTAGAGAGCGAGACACGCTTGCCATACGAAAACAGATTTATATAATGCGATAATAAGAATTTCCATAAAACTCTAGTTTGTGCTGATATCCCATAAAATTTGCATTCCTGGCTCCAAACTATCCCAAATAACCCTTATCGCTTTTATGCTTGCTGAGAGCTATTGTTTTTAAATTTAGAACGACATGTGAGGAATTAAAACTAGTTTAGTTTGTATCTTGCGGCATTAAATCCTCCGTTATTATTTTGTTTGTAATCTCGTAAACTAATATTAAGATAATACCGTGGAGGAAAAATGTAATGGATAATGAGTGATGATGATACTGCTAAAGAAGTTTATAATGATGTTCTGTTATTACCCGTATATCTTCTTTATCAGTGTGGAAAATTCAATTTTATTCATTTTGGCTGAAATTTACCTGCAGTTTACGTACAGTGGAACCACTGCAAGAACGATTAATCTTAGTATATATGTTATTTAGCAATTAATTAGATTCTTCATACGAGTATATTAAGAGGAGTTAGAGGGTGATAGATTTTCTGGAAAATCCATGCATTTTAAATCAATAAAATAAATTATACATCTACCCTCAAAATTAATAATAATAAATGTAGATAAATGTGGGTTGGTAACAATAATACTATTTGATTTAACTGTTAACAGTATAATTTATCATTGATTGGTTTTTCAATATAATATATCAGACTAGGCAGTCGATATGCGACGTCTTGTGTTGATCTTAAGTGGATGACTGCTTAAAGCAACTACTGATATGGTCTTAGTAAGTTGAGTGACCGTTGGTGACATAATTTGTTAAGCATTATAGCATCGGCCTCTGTTGTTATCGAAACATAGTATCTGTTAAGCTGCGTCGAAGAGCTTTCTGTGACTTGAGTTGTTTACACCTTCACCAGTCTGCACCAGTCAGCGTGGAGTATGCTATAAGTTTCCTCCACCACCAGACCACTTATGGGTTGTAGCAAAACCGACTCCTACACCAAAGATTACGTTGAGCATTATTATCCAATATTATTTAAGAACACAAGCCCTCAGAAGGAATCAGATCGTATTATTATTTTATCTCCTAGAACGGAACAATCAATTTCATAGTGATCATTGTTACAGTTTCTTCTGCGTTAGTACAACAATCACTTATCCGAACTGTTCATGTAAGTCCGTGCAGGAAACCAGGCTAATAAGATTACTCGTACAAAAGAGCTCATTCAGGCCAGTGAGTTATTACTTATCGACTCATTTGCAAAGACTATTTCCTTTGGATTAAAGGACCATTGTTCGAGTAAGGGCTATATAATGCAGCATAATTGAGTTTTTTTTTTTTTCATTTATAATTCTCTGAATTGATTTTTAGCAGAATAAAAACTTAAGCACAGAATTTAATTGTCTGGAGTAGACTGATTAGAATCCATTAATCTACACAGTCATTTCAAAATCATTTGGATTTTGTTGTGTCAAATTTAAAACAGCTTTAATCGAAGTTATTGCTCAAGTCACGTGTGGTATTTCAGTCCACAGATGTTACAAAGTTTCGAATGCTTCTAAAAATATATTTGAATAAATGTTGTAAATTAACCCTCTCAGACTTCTTCTTTCAACAATGTTGTCAGAAACTAATGAACTTCTAATAATACACATCTGTCACTGTTTAATATTCTCCAGCAACATAGTATAAGGATTTACGTTACATTTTGTCGCCGTAGTTATAGCTTCCTTTGCGAAAGTAGTTCTGTCACTGGAAGTAAATTTAGTGCACGTTTGGTAATTTATTGGTTTTGATGTATTTGAATTACTTATTTCTTTGTAGAGTTGATTTCATCGAACTATATCTATGTAGTTGGAGAAAGTTAACTCAATTACTTTATTATAATTCATAATGAATCATCATTTTAATCGACCAATCATAAATTTTTAAACAACCTTAATTATCCGTTTTCTAAAATTATAAGTCTCATTGTTTTGTTTGGTCTAACTAGAGTTTTCTACTCAACTACTCCAAATACCCAAACTTGCTTCCCAATAGATGGTAATTTTTTCTGTAACGGCGTCAGTTGGATTACTCGTAAATCGAAATAATCTATTTCAAAATGCCAAATCGAGTGCAAATTAATACCGGGCGTTCGCACCTGTAGTGTATTATCCGAGTAACTCGCACCTAAAGGATTTCTATTTGCCTGAAGACTATCTGCAGAGATACTAGGAAATACGGCACGTCCAACTTAGCGAGAATTCAGCTTAATAACCACCAATCTTTTGCTGCTGGTTTCGGCACTTATAATAAAATTAATTAAGATCACAGCACTCACTGCTGGTTAAATATGAACTAGAAGATTCCAAATATGTCTTAAGTATTTTTAGGTTTGTACTTCTCAAATTGTTTTCTTTCACGTAAGCAAGTGATGTAATCAGGTATAACGCTGAATCAACTTTGAAAACAAGTGAGAGAAGGATTTAAATTTAGGTATCTCGTCAAGAACTTTCAAAGTACTAGATTGTCACTATTAATAAGTATTTAACTTACCACGTTCAATCTTCGGGTCGCTGTTCGCAGAATACAGCGCCACGGCCGAGTTATCCCTGTACAACTCGCCCACCTTGGCTTCGCAGCGGAGTATCGGTGCCCCTCTTTCATAGTGAGCTGGCCATAGCTGGAACTGCACAAAATGTTCCGCTCGGAACAGGCCTTCAGGAGCTGGGTGTACTTGGTAACGACCTGGTTTCACCTGCAAAGATGAGTGTAGGTAGTTAAATGCTACAAGCAAATATCATGTTGTTTTTGTAACATATTAGGTGTTTTTGGACATCTGAATCTGACACATTGTCATCATAATATAAGATTAATAGATGTTTGAAAAGTCCCTAGTGTAAATTATTGGTATTATTTAAAAATACATCATTGTATGGATAGTTTCAGTTTAGATTGATGTAATTATGCAATGTTATTTTAATAAATTAATACAAAACGTGCCTGTATTTTAATTCGTTTTTATACATAATTATTCCTTATGTATCTAGTCGACAAATGTGCGGACTGCCACTGTCGCCCGTGGATATCAGTAACGCGAAAGGCTTTAAATTTTCTGTTTAAATCCAAGGAATTGTCATATTATTGTAGTGACAATAATATTTTTATTGCCTTCAATGAGTATTACGTAAAACTGTGCTAATTTACATTGTTGTTATTTGATATTTATGATCTTATTATGTATACGTCATCGTGTAGTTAAAAAATGCATATCATTTTTAAAAATTAAAGGTACGTGCAGGATCTGCTAATGTCTGCTTATAAAATATATACTTTAGTAACGTTATTAACTCCAATTATTACCAAAACAATGTAGGTACACTGCTATATTACAAACCAAGTTTTTACAATTATGACTAAAATATTCAGTGTTGTACAATTTTCTGGTAATACAGCCTAAACAATAAATACGATGCGATGTATAAATCAACGCGCCCCAATTGCGTAGGCTTTCGATAATTTGATTATTTATGTCATAAACATTCCGTAAAACGAGTATTTGCTCACGATCCGACAATTCGCTTTATTTGCCGTCGAATGTTTGATGTGCGAGACCCGAAACATCTTTGTCAATAGAAAATTTGTTATAGTTGTACAAAAAGTACATGGCGATCTGTTTACCGAAGCTTGTTTGACCCGACCGAACCGTCCGATAATTCTGTTAGTTTTCAACTTTACTTCTTCTGAAATTCATCGCTATTTTGGGCTAAGTATTTATTTTAATACTGTATTTAAAGATTACGTAGGTTAGTATAGGTCAGTGTAAGAATATATATCAGTATGTGTATGTGTGTACTTTTATTGTCATTATCAATTCTATTTATATCGTTTCATATGGTCCAAATAGAAAGATTTTTATTTGGTCTCAGAAATGATTTTAATTTTTATTTGACTCATGAGCAGCAAAAACTATTGAATGCAATCCATCTACATATATTTTGTTTTTTAATAAAACCAATTCGTCCAAGTATGAACAAGTATTTGTGATGAGGTATTCGTACTACTCAAATAATGTATGTGCAATCCAGATTTGTATTCGATGTTTCGGGTCAATCAGGTATTAGGACTTAAGTTTATATTTTATAATCAAGACCAGAATCCGTTTCTTTATGTCATGTATTTGTATTTGGATTGTTTAACTCGGTATTTATAGTACTTGTACGGGTTTTTAAGATACTCATATCTTATTAAAAGAACGAATTTAAGGATAACTTCATAACTAGACGTGTATTAACACGCACGTATAACGTACATATATAGAAATACACAACACAATATACAGATATGTATGTATTTTCTTAATACATATCGTTTTCATCCTTTTTTGTTTGTTTTAAAAAAAAATCCACCCAATCAAATATTTACTGAGCGTCCGAAGGATTGAAGTAAAATTTAAGAGACAGGAAGCATCATGGAAATCGTATTTGTTCGATGTTTTTTTTTTGGTTTTTGTGAATTTAAAAAAATTGAATTGCGTTCAGCTTAAAATGTTATTTATAAATGAATTTTTATTCCCACTTCTATTTATCTGTTGGTCTTAATGCGTCCATCATCATTAAACCGTGTTCTGTTATATTTTTTTTTTACTACTAATAAAGCCCGTCAATCAATAATAAAAAGACAATCTTTTGACAAATAGAAGAGAAAATGTGTATGTAGATTATTGAGAAGTTTACTTTAAGTGTAATCTTAACAAGAATACTGTGACATTCAATCAGCACCCAGCTTGTAACACTTTTGAAGAATTTCTAAGGTGCTGGAGCACTTTACAAGTGAGTCTAAACTTCTTCCTCGTCATTTCTCTTCGCTAATATAATGTATGCTAATATAATGAATACGACACAGTACCTGATAGTATGCCAAAGCTTCATGACGAAAAATATAAAAAAGCCATTCAACTGCAAAGTCAGCATAAGCTATAAAAATGTCCATGTTAAGGAAAATGATGATGCAATTAAACCGAGGGAGACCTCTAATCCGGCCGTCGGTGGCGCGGCGCTTAGCCCGTGGAGTGTAAATATCAACAAAGCATACATTGAGTAAACAATGTTGTTTACGCCAGCAGGCTTTGTGCTTGCAGTAAATTCGACTTCGTAAGTTTTGTACAGGTTACAAAAGTTTTGTAACAATAGGCATATTAGAGATTAATATTTAAGGCACGCGGTCTATAAAAAATATATTGAAATATGCTAGACATTCACCTATGTACCTGTAAGAATATAAATATCTTTACAGCGTTTGAATTTAGAGTGAAGCATTCTTTACACCATAATACAACTGCCTATTGTATTTTTAAGCCGATCCTCGACATCTGTAGTTAAAATAGTAAAATGGTATTTGGCTTGTCTGCCGTATCGCACTAAAATTACTGAACGGTTTTGGATTATACTTATCAGTAACTTATTCCATGGGCCATAATTTAAGATACTTTCACAGAAATAGATGTGTTCCCGCGGTATAGGAAATCAGTGTTAATATAGATATTCTATTAGGTGGCCTATTTATAAAATTTAAATAGTCCTGCTGCATTTATTATAATGTTTCTAATTCATAACAGTAGATTTAACAAAAACCCATTCCTTAAACGAAGCGCGTTCTATTCCTAAACGTAGGGGTCCTGAAGCGAAACGAGAACGAGTTAGTTACATTTATATACTGGTAATTTCAAAATTGTACTGTCATTATTTCACTATGGTAGTTTGAAAGGCATAGACGTGGAGTGATATACCTCCTTTTGTGTACACAAGATAAGAAACGATTACAATAGCGGTCACATTAGCTATGAACAGATCTATTCCAGATAAGTTGGTATTTTTTAATATGATCTTGATTTCTCCATTAATGTCTAGGTACTGTTAGAGCACGTATAATAAATACACCACTGACAAATACTACACTCTTATTGTATCTATAACAATTATCGGACAGCAATGATGCCCGCCCTTCCGGAGCGTT
>DWPT01007247.1:0-10923 GCA_018251895.1 Agathymus mariae mariae | reverse complement strand
TTCAAGTCAATCGGCCTGATAGTTTCAGAGATATCGTGATGAGTGAGTTCAAAAACCCGATCTCCTATATATATATAAATATATAGATTAGCCACTTATTGTAGCGAAACCTTAGTTAAATAACTATTGTTATAAAGCGAAGGAGGTTTTCACCGGACTTCGGATTCTCGAAGCTTTCTCCCGATAACCAAAACGTACCAATGCGTGGAATAACACGTTGCGCTCAGGGTCCACGTCGCACGCCGTCGCTTGTGTCTTGGCGCCTCTGTCGCCCACCACCTGCCAAACAAACTAAAGTAACTATACAATATAAACACTAGTCATATAATTTACCTATATTCCGTGAAGCCTGCCCGGATAGCTACCACCCTCCTGCTCGAGTCAGCCACCAAACGACTCGACGTGTTGCGGCTGGGGGCTTGAGAAACAGTACTTTCCTGGTTACCTTCTTCTCTTGGTCTTGCTGATGTCCACGGGCGACTCTGACCACTTACCATCAGGTGGGTCGTCTGCTCGTCTGTCCGTCTATACCTTCAACTTGTCGATTTTGACTCTTTGTTCACTAGGAGAGAGCGCCGCGGAGTGCACATGGCTATAGAAACTATCGCTGCAACAATGGACTGCAGATATTGCTGTTCGGTGAACCTAAACATAACATTAGCGAGATGTACTCCGCTACTCGCATCTCGATACTGCACATCCCGAGTCAGGAGCGGACCTACAAAGTTATAATCAAGTAACCAAATACATGTAGACGTATTACCTGCACACCCAAGAATATTTTCTCCCTGGGAACATTTTTTGTCTTCAGCAACTTTGTCGACATACGGAACTGCTTCGTGCTGGACGTCGGCTGGAAGTACAGGTCGCGATGGCTGCAATCATACTACGACCTTATATATCCTGCTAGATTCGTCTACAACACATCGACATACATTCGATCTCTTCTCACAACAAAGGTCTCATTCCTTCATGTAAGGAGCCCCAAATCCTCCGACATTTTGAATGGTTGTGCATGATTTGTGTACCCAGGGTATGGTGAGAAAATGTGATATATGATAATAAACATAACTGTTAAAACCACATTGTCGATACTCAACAGATCTTTTTAAATAAATAGAGAATAAAATGAAATAACATGATGCACTTTGCACAGCAAACCTAAGAGAATATTCTCACCCCTTCTTAGCCGGCCCCAAGGCGACAGAAGATATGCCGTCGCTCCAGTAGAAGTCGATCCCGCCCACCCGGTATGTGCCAGCGTGAGGGTCGAAGTGGAAGTAGTGGTTCTCCACGCGCCAGGCTTCGTTACTCTTAAGGCTGTATACTATAAGCGCGTTGGAGCCCATGTCCGGAATGTAGGCGTAGGAGTCCTTGCAATCCTTACCGGACATTTCGACAACCTGAAACATTATTATTAGTGACTATATTTTTCTTATTTTTATCAACATATTACAAAAAAATATTTATAAATTATTATTATATTATGTAGGTGCATGAAACATAGTCTTTGCCCCTCCGGAATATTGTACTTTCCGACTGGTAAAAGAATCTTTCAAATAGGCGCCATAGTCCCGAAGTTTAACCTCTGCATACAGACACAAAATTCGCTCTTTTTCTGCATAATATTAATATAGATTACTCACGATGCTCGTGAGCACTGACGAATCTCTCAATACCTCGTCGTTCAAATTGTATCGATGTATGAGCTTATCGCTCTTCAAATCGAAAACGAGAATCGCCGGTGGAGCAATCTGTTTCACGTCACCTGAAAATTGTAATTGTATATCTAATTTAAAATTTCAAACTTTAGTTATGTACTCACGATTTTTTTCCTTTATACCGATATTTTATCTTATTCTGTCTAGGCAGTCTTGTGTGAGATTGGAATACAGAGTAACGACACGCAAATTTCTATAGCAGACAACTAATTAGAAGACAAGAAAGAGCGGCGGAAATCTCAACTGAGTTTATTAATCTCGGATGACCTCCGATAGCATGAGAGCATACTGGCCTAAAATACGAGTTGTCTAAGGATTTTCAACGCTGAAATTAACACATCCCTCCTGCGTCAATTTGCATTGAATCTACATGGCAACATCGCTGCATTCGTTGTTTATGGGAAAAACCATCAACCTTGCCGTAGTGCGCTAATTAAAACTTGCTGCATATAATATGTCTCCTGCTATAAAATGCTGATGATACTAGTGCTCTCTCATGCAAGCTGCTAAATATCTCTAAGTGTCTGGCTGGTAAGCAAGTTGATGCCAAATTCGAACCAAATTTTAGTTCTAGTTGCAATATTCGAGGGTAAGTTAACAAGCTGTTCCCAGCTTCCTTAGTGCCCGCAACGTCTCGATGTCGGCTCTAATTAGTGTTATGGATGTCTATGGACGTCGGTACATTCCTGGAGTCTGAATGTGGCTACATGCAAAAAATTGAAATACTTACTAGCCATGTCGCTAACACCGTTGTCCACCACCCACAACCGGCTGCATTTATCCACGTGAACTCTGAAGGCGGACACCACCGTGCTGTTGCTGCTGATGCAACAAGCCTTACTGGAAACAAAAGCGTCAGCCCAGCTGGGATACGGGTGAAGCAGAGGAGTCTGGCTGCTGTTTAAATAAACGTAGTTCACCGATGACGGTACCCCTGGTAAAGAATGGCTACGTTGATTTTGATATATTTCTAATTATTTGTATTTTTTCTCTATCTCACCATACATAAAGCGTAAGATGCTCCATCCGTCCTTGAATCTCAACTTCCTTTTCCTACCGTCATGCACCCTGCTGAAAAATGGATGTGGCTAAGACAAACGGTCCCTCCGGTTACAGATCATCGGGCCCTGTTCAATATATTCCTGACGGTAGTAGTTCGTGGTGGCATTGTTTTATAGTTGCCTGGCTAGGTACCACCCTCTTTCCAGAATCATCCGAGAAATGTTTTATCGTTGTTCGATTTCACAATCGGAGAGCCAGTAATATGAGGGTTCTCCGTTACTATCTTGCTTATCAGCGTCAATGATGCCTGTGGTGTTACGGAGGTGAAGACGCGAAGGTGACCTTTTTCTGGTGGCCCGTCTGTTTGTTTGTCAGCTATTAACATTTATTTTTTATTCCCTACCTCAGTTGAAACTATTATTATCTTTCTACTAGATTTGCAGCTAATTTAATCTACCAAAACAGTCAAAACATTACATTAGATGTCATAAGAGTTCGACTTATTATATCATTATGCGGTTAATTTTTTATTTACCGTTTTTCCACCGAGGTATCGTAATAAATAATTTATCCTTCCATCGAGCTATCCCAGACGGCATATTATTTTCAGGTATATAAGACCCAGATTTAATGGCCGCATCCCTCACTTGCCCCTCCCATGCAAAATCTAACTTTTTCCATTGAAATTTTGGCGGTAACAAACACCATTCTTCTTGAAGGAGTAAAAGAAGTATGAGTGATACGAGAGTTAAATAATATTCAATCTTCATATTATTTCTAATTTATTTTTAACGCTTTATTTATTCAATCTTAATTTTAGAAAAAAACTATTTTCGGTTTTGAAATCTATTAGATAAGACATACCTATTCGTAATGATTTAGTTTTAGTGTTTGTAAGAATTTTAGTACAAGTGGATAACAGCTACATTTTAAATTTTGTGCCAATTTTGCTCGTCTGACATCTACAATATTGTCACAAATTGACGCACAACATTAAATAAAAGGTTCCCGAACCTAATAGTTTATTCATGATATTCGCGTTCAATATATGATAAAAGTCCAATATTGTGTATTAAAAACAAAGTGGTATTTAACTATATATATTGGTCAATTTCTCAATGTATCTTATTACTATTGAATATTTTTCTGTCTTTCTACAAATGATATACATTTACATATATTTTTATGATGGTGATATGGAACGCATCCGCAAGTTTTACTTTTGACTGCAATCATGGATGTCAGATGGTTGTCAATTTGTCGTATTCGTCTTGTCATGTGAACAAAATGTTGTTCTTTGTCGTCCAATAATTCCAATAAACATTTAATTGAAACTTTGAACACTGCCCGCCTATATTGAGGCTAAAAAAGCCAACACTACGTTTCTGTGTCGAATTTTCTGTAAAATGTCGTCGGACAAAGCGGAGAGTACAAATGGTGAAACGGAGGCAGTTCCACAAGTTGCTGAAAAAAGAATCGGTTGTGCCCACTACAAACGACGAGCGAAGTTTGTGGTAAGAAATACAAAATACAATTGAATTTAATGGGTATTTCAATTACCATGCATACGCGTGTATCCACTCGGGTCAAAACACCTGCTTCTATATATAACCCTCTATCTACGCATAAACTTCGAAATCTGCACCGAAATGTGAGGTGAACAAACAAAGTAATGTCATTGAACTTCGTATTTCCTGCCCCATATTGTCGTCTAAATTTAATTCTATTAAAGTATAAAGTAGAGCAAAATCCAAGACAAACAAATTAGCCAAATCATGTTGTATAAGGTTTAAGGTCAATGTCGTACATTTTTTATGGTGGTTCTGTGTATAGAGTTAAATAGTATAATTCAGTTCTTGTGGAAAGCCTAGAACAAATTGGAGGAAATTTAGCTGATGTAAGTAGGCAGTGGGTAATTTTTACTACCAGTAAAAAACTATTAAACAAAAAATCCATGAGTAAATTATATATATATTTTTTACTACTGTTGTGTCATGGTTGGTTATACTTACCTTATGAATTTCCTCAGTTTGATGGCTGTTTTAAATTGAAGTTGCATGCTCTGACTCCAAAACATGTTCAAATCAACTAAGTATAACTGTTCCTCTCATATTACAGACACCGTGCTGCAACAAGATGTACATGTGCCGGTACTGCCATGATGAGAAGGAGCAGCATTACTTCAACAGGAAGTCTGTGACGGAGCTCATCTGCACTGAGTGTGACACACGACAAAAAGTGCAGGCAGAGTGTCAGAACTGTGGTGTTAGGTTTGGAAAGGTGACTATGGTTGTTTGTACTTTATTGTGGTTCCTTATCTGATTGGTAGGGATCTTAGTGATTTTGCTTACCTAGCATACGTCTCAGGTTCAGTTCCCAAAAAAGACAAATAAATTTGAAATTAACAAATATTTGTTCTCAGTTAACATGTGTTAGTGACCTGATGTGAAGTGTTTAGATATTATAAATACACATTTGACAATACAATATAAGCATATATTCAATAACATAATCTAAAAATGTATTGATAAGAACTCACTACTGCATTCATTATCTTAAAATGTCCATACAATACAGATTTAAATTCTTCCACATAATTAATTTAAATAATCGAGAACTGAACAGTGTGCCTAAATTAATAATATGTTATTTACAATGTATCAGTTGTACTAAAAATAAAGAGAAAAACAACTTCTTGTTCTTTCCATAGAACATTTAATAAAATTGTGTGTGTATGCTGAAATGTAATAAGTTTTTATTGTGGTTTTTATGAATTCAAAAAAAAATTTTACAAATCATTCCTTGAATTCATTTTTTCTTGAATAACTTGATATAATATAATAGATAACAATTAATTTAATTTTTTTTAAACAATATAAATTTCTTACTTTGTGGGTAGTAGTTTAGTTCATGGCACTTAAGATTGTTAAGGAGCCACTATTATTATTGTATTTTAAACACAACCTAATGCTTGCCACAATTAATACATTACATATTGAACGTTCGTCTATGCCTGGGTTTGAATAGTGGCATACGGTGTATAACAAATTACTTATCACTGACAACGGTGAAAGAAAACATTATGAAGGAACATAAATGGATACCAGATAGTAATTGTTTCTTTATTAAAAATATAGATATATATAGCCAGACCCATACGCATCAGTGGAACGATCACGGATTGTATTAATGATGGTAAACCTTCTCGCTCTGATCTAACCGCAACCATCCGCTCCTCAGTACACATGTCTCATCTGCAACCTTTTCGACGACGAGGACAAGAAGCAGTACCACTGCGACGGCTGCGGTATATGTCGCGTGGGCGGCCGCGACCGGTTCTTCCACTGCGAGCGATGCAACATGTGTCTGCCCGTGCAGCTGCGGCAAGTGGGCCACCGGGTGAGCGATAAACCGTATAGATAATAATGTTACGGGGCGATAGTGCCAACTTTGTGAGATGGTGTGTATGCGAAGGGTAATCTTGGTACCGAGACACCTGTTTGAGAAATTCCGAGAATTCCATTTGAGAAACTGTGTTCTGTTTTGTTGGCTATGTGTGCGTCCATCCTCCTGTTCAGTCGGCTTTGTTCGTAGTCGTGTCGAAATACTAAGATTGCTCACGAATAGTAATGAAATAGACTCACTATAGTTATTGATCATTCTTCATTTATCGATACCTGAAAATTTCGTGAGATGGCGCTATTTGACATTATCCGAGTACGTTCAATTAATTAAATTCAATGGTTTGTACCTAAGTATGTTATACGATAAAAACCGCCGATCTAATGCTATTAGCTATTGAAGAAAGTCAAGAGAAATATTTCGTAATATAAACTTGATAATGTCAAATCGCTGCTGAACTCAGTGTCCTGTATTCGATACCTACCGTTCACGTGTCGGATAAACGTTTGCTCCCAAGTTTCGATCGTTTGTGATGTCTGCACCGTATACATCCATGCCAGCCGCGTCAGTAGGAAATGCCGCTGTCGGGAGGTATCTGTGTATCCCTAATGCGGTAGTGCGAGTGTACGTTTGTACGCGGGTGTCTTCTTACGTCACCACACAATTTGGTTCGTTGATATCACCAAGCCACTTACTCAAAGTACCGTGGACTTGTAGTGGCGCGTGTCATATTCGTTCATAAATCTGTTGTCGCGAATGTTTAAAACGTTAGAAAGTCGAAGACGTCCGGTGAACATCCAGCGGATTGCGATGTTTACTTCTCCAGCTGCGATCTCGCCAAGTGCGTAGGTGGGACGCGTCTTGACCATTAATAATAATCATTCATTTCGTGCGTGTTACTCGAGTATGTACTTTATTGAAATAACCTGTAGCAAGTGTCCAACTGTTTACATACAACGTTTTGTGTGTGGCTTACGTAACGCGTTTGCCTTTTAATCAACCTCAATTGTGGGGAGTCTCCGCTGCGTCGTGGTCTAACAGTTATCTATAGTATAGTTTAGTTTTTGCGTTGTGTGTCTTTTTTTGTGCACTGGAATTATAGTACAGTTTTATTATGCTTAATACATTATTATTATGTCATTGCTTGATAAGTGTGCAGACGTACAACCCGGTGAGTGGTTGGATAGTAAGTGGTTGCCCATGGACAGCTGTGATGCAAAAAGCGCTATTAACTTGATGCCGGTATTACTAGTTCAATGATACTGCACGGAACACGTACAAACATAAAAAATACCAGAAGGAACTCGTCAACACTCTAGCACAAGCGTTTATCTATTACTTAGATGTCTGCTCCGGCTGAGAATCGAATATATGGTTCAGTTCGTAGATCACTACCCGAGTTACAGACGAGTAACTCAAATCAGTGTTTGAATTAGACGAATCGTGTCCCGAACTGTTTGAAATCGCTCTGCACTAGTCATTATAAATTAACTTATTATATAATTATTGCCGATATTTTCTTCAATATGTGTACCTACTTGATGAATATTAGTATTATGTAATTGTGCGCTATTATTTTCAAACATGATAAGTGAATGGTGATTATAATGATCGATTGCATCGTTGCGACATTTGTTTCTTGTCGGTTAGTTGTCGCGACGATCACGTTCATCTCCCGTGCCATAAATTAGTGGATTTAAACAGAATGATAATAAATTATCGGACTTAAAAGCAACTTTTCTGATGATTTCGTCGTGTAAAAAGTAAATTTTTATGTAAATTGACAAGACTATCTCGCTGTCTTTATAATTATCTCACGGAAATGTGAGATGTCTTGTTAAATGCTATTTATATATCACTATCACTTTTCCGATGTTAGTAAACATTGAAAGGTTTTCTAACGATATAACAATAAAAGAGAACGTATAGGACATTACACACTGTATTCGTATTCGACTATCAACCAAGGATGAGATAGGATTTGATAATTAAACGTCAAGTAAGAACATTTATTATGTACAATATTATACATAGAAAAAAATGTATACTTCAATGTTTACTAGAAGGTTGAACGGTGGACTGGGTAATAGCGTTTGGTGAACGTAACATATCCGCCAGTTTGTGCGACAACTACATAATGTTGTAGTATGAGTTTTGTTATGACAATGTGGCTTGGCCATCAGGCGTGACGTAACGGAAATAGATGTTTAGTTAACGAAAGTAGAAGCAAAGGTGTAAATAAAAATTAATTATCACACAATAAAAACAACATTAGTGGATATTATTATATAATTTATTAATTTATAAATTAAAAGAGTCACAACATAAATGTAATTCAGTTTAATTTCGGGACATTAATTCGAAACAAATCACTAGACAAGACACAAACTACATACAATATAAATGCACCATTTGGAATTTCTTCCGTTATGTTTTCGTTGTCGACTACGTACAAGTCGAAATAGTAGCTGACGTTTCAAGCGCTGCAGATCATCTGCATTATGAAAGTCTCGTGCTCTTAGAGTGACATTGGGCCGTAGTACATGGTACATGTATTTCCGAGTCATAGTATAAATATTTAATTTTTTATCTTCACATTTGCACCCGTCACTACATCAAAAGATATGCTGAAGGAACAGCTCAAGAATCTACGTAACAAACTTTACTATCTGGAGACTCCTACTGTAGACTATGGTCAAAGAAATTTTATTTGTCAAAAAAAAATCATAGAAATTATACAAAGTAATATATTGTTTTATGTCGAGGCATCTTGAGCTGTTTGCTCTGTATTCTGCATTTCCGGGACAGTAATGCCTATGACATTTAAATGTTGGTGCCTCGTATTTTGTCCGTTTGTAATATACCACCGTCACTGGTTTTCTTGTGATTGAGTGCTCTTGATTGTGTATGTCGTTGTGCCGTCGGTGACGTAGGTAATCGCAGTGTGCGTCAATTGACTCGGTGGTATGTTCCCGGCGCAGTGCGTGGAGAACGTGTCCCGGTCGAACTGCCCGGTGTGTTTGGAGGACATCCACACGTCGCGCATCCCGTGCCACATCCCCGACTGCGGCCACCTGCTGCACCGGCCGTGCTTCGAGCAGCTGCTGCACTCGGGACACTACGCCTGCCCCACTTGCCAGACCAGCATGATCGATATGGCCAAGGTAATAAATAGTAATGACGCGACAATCTAAAGTTTGGTATGGCGTGTCCACTTTCATATCCACAACGTAGCCACAATTTTTTTGTGGGGAAATAACAAAGCATTAGGCTCGGTCGTATTTAAAACACATTATTATAATATTTTTTAAAGTGTATATTTTAAAATTATAGTTGGTTTGTGCTTCAAATATTACATTATTTATTTTCTGAGTCCGACCATGCAACTTTTTCCCTGGACCAGATTCGTGGATCTCGGATGTAGACAGACAGGCTCCCTGTATTAGCAGCATGGAACCCCATAAATCCGAAAGCGCTCTTAACTTAAGTCTCGACAGTGCGTAATACACGCCATTAACAAATTATGCATAGATTAGATAATATGTTATCACTAGAATTTAATCTGACGAAAATATAGCAACTGCGGTAACGGATTACCGAAACACGCCAATGTACACAGGTACAAGATGGAAACGTACGACAATCTGATCGCTGTCGATCTCCATAATGACTTAAATCAAGACGATCTTTACCGAGTATTTGCGTACTTTCGAAGGCACATTTAAAAATCGGTCTATCGGTGGATCGATGGAAGTACTTATACTACACTAAATGAAGGTCGACGGATTGTCGCTCGCAAGTGCTCGAGTAACTTCGGGTGTGCTCGGTAGTTGGTGAGCGCTAGTAACGAGGTTACAAAGTTATCGTTGAGCAATGGTGGCCTAGTGGTCCGAACGTCCGTCGGAGACTCCGGACCGCACCGGAGACTCCAGTTCGAACCCACGCAGACCTCTGACAAATTATTAATCATTATTATTTACAACAAACACATCTGCGAACGAAATGAATTATAACTAGCTTCGGTGTAGGAAAATATCGCGTGGAAATGTGCATACCTAGCACTTCATTAATTATCTCAAAGGTGTGTGAAGTCTGCCAATCCGCGCTTGGTCAGCATAGCGAACGCTAGCTTAACCCCTATCATCGTTATCCTGGCAATGGGCCAATTTGGGTTGTAATGATGATGATGACGACAATTTTAGTTCATCCATTATAAGCTTTGGTGGTCTTTGTCGTTGAGTCTTCAATCTGTACTGGGCCAGGATGACGGACGCTGTAAGCCTCAGTTACGAGAAGAGCTCTGTACTCTGAATTCCGGTGACGTACTGGAGCCAAAGTCCATCGTAAGTCCTGAGTAGCCACACTCGGAAGTAACCACATATATCTATTTACCCTCAGATATAAAAGTTACGTTTATATCGGTGTGTGTTCGTGCCACATGACATGTGGTGTCGAGCCCGCGAGCCGTCGCCCGGCGGGCACGTTCACTACGTGTGCGTGAGAGTGCGTGTACGATTATTCATTGGCGACGTGTCATTTGTAGTTGTGGAGTTACCTGGACTCGGAGGTCGCCGCGACACCTATGCCGCCGGAGTACGCCGACTACAAGACCACCATTCTTTGCAAGGACTGCCACAAGGTATGTGTGTTCAGCGCGACGAAACTGTAGATTTCTGGTCGTATTGGGGCGGCCTAGAATACTCTCCCCCCATCCCACGCTAGCAGAACAGGGTGTCGTAAGAGGCGACAGAAGCCAGCCTGCTTGGTGGTAGGGCTTTGCGTAAAGATTATATTATCA
>DWPT01007246.1:0-10924 GCA_018251895.1 Agathymus mariae mariae | reverse complement strand
AACAACAAAATAAAAAACAAATTATATTTTTTCACACCTCCATTTTTCTAACGTATTTTCCTAACTGTAGATCGTATTTCCACTGTTTCAGCCGATGTTACCATTATGGACCTCATTTTATTATCTTATTACTCATCTTAACGAAAGTACGTCGTCAACATGTTCCCGTTGACAGATTTTACTGTGATTCATTTCGCGGAAGGCCTTTTTTTACGCAAAACCAATATTTTCTCGATTTCATTACGCAGAAAGCTGTTGCTACTTTTTGTGTGCCAGATTTTACTATTTGAGAAATGAGGAACATAATATTAAGAATACATGGAATATCCGAAAAAAAAAAAAAGTATTGTTATTCTTGTTATTTTATAATGGATTTAATTTTTAATTAAACAGTAATATTACAATGCTGAATTGTTCGTGTTTTTTTATATATTATTAGAGAATCATTACAATTGCAAAGTAATTTTTAACCTACGCGGAACTGGTTCCGGCACTGTTTGTTTTGTTTGTATCCAGGTGTCCTTTTCATTTATATATTCATCTATATACCATAATATTTTTTACCATTCACAACATTTAAAGTTCTGATGAGTAAGTCACGTACGAGTATCAACTTTGAAACCTTATTATAAAAACGAACTTCAAGCCCCATAAAAGTATGCCGAAGATTTCAATTAAATATTATTAATTGTATTATTATATACCTCATTATAATATATTCAACTCGTGGCTTAACTAATTCGATTTTAGTATATTCAATTCTACGTAGAATAATGATGCGTTTGGTTTGAAGGAGATAAATATAGGATCGTACATAATAATTACGGAATAATGGTAGCCTATTCAGGAGGATAATTAGCCCTTACAACTGTGTACTATACGTTCTAATTAATTTAAAATATTTAGTGACGATTCTTCAGAATAGACTCGCTGATTCAAGAACGCCCTTATTGATCCCTTATTGTGTTAATTAAATTTTATATTCTCGTTGTATTCATTTCATATTACCATCAGCTACTTATACAGTATTTGAACTGTCGACATATTCATTTGGTAATTATATCTGATTCATAGAATTTTATCTACGCTTTCATCAAATTTCAAACTGTGTGTGCCATACGCAGATCTATTATTTATGCATGCACTTATTTGTTACAATTATGCAGAGATAGTATTGGTCGGGTTGTAGACCTTATGATCTCCTAATTGATAATTGAATAAACAAGTCAGGATTCGGTTACCACGAAATAACTGTGTAAAATTATCTTTGTAAGAAAAGAAAATTAAAAAAGAACGATATGAAGATAAGTAATTAAATTTATGTTACTTTAATTTACACAATACTAATATATTTTATATGTAGGAAATATTAGGTGCGTCTTGTTAAAACACATCTTTAAATATAGTTTGATATAGGGCCATTGATACGCTTTTCTAGAACCATTAATGATATATTTTCTTTATTGACAAATCGCCGATAATCGATACTTATCGTGCCCGGCAATTTGATAATCGAGGGGTAAATACTTAGAAAACTCATTGTTTCACATAAGTATTATCAACGAAGCGAAGTTTGTTTGAATTTTGCCAAAAGATAAAATGGCACGAAAGAATGATGAACTAATGAAACTAAATACAATTTATGTAATAATACATTATAATTATATTCAAACTACCAGATAAAAGCTGTGTATTCGTGTCTATTTATTTGTGACGAGACAATGATTGTTAACTATTCCGTACAATTATATAATGTGTATGTATATGTGCCGGATAATTTCTAATTGATAATTACGGCTCTTTAGAATACAACTCGCTAATCTGCTATTTCTTTTATTTCATAAACAAAAGGAATAATAAGGTTAAGAAAACTTTATTCATCATAATATTACCAGAATAGCGGTGTCTAGTTGATTTTTAAACTCGACAAACAACAGCACGCACAAGCGAATTATGAAGTCTGCAGGCGGGAGATGCAAAGAAACTCTAAATCTCTTATACTAATTTATTATTACTCTAAAAATTACAATAAAGTGACGATTTCCCGATGTAAGATACAAAGGTGCTCTTGTATTCAACAATGTGGGAAAGTTGCGAATTACAAATGATCAGTAACTTGCAAAGTGCGGCGCGATGCAGTTCTCCGTACAGGGACGTACTTTCAACAGGGCCGTATTGTAACAAACGTTAAACACGTCACGCTAAATATTTTATCACGAAGATTTCTTGCCAACTGAGACTCGTGTAATACAGATAGTCCAAAATGACATTTTAACTTCAAATGTTAAATTCAAAACATTTGTCTAAATTCAAAACAATAAACAAACTAACAATTTGCACAAACCATGGCGGTTATATCAAACAAAGATTCTTTTATCGGTTTTTCGACGTAAAGAAACCAATAAATAGCCACAATAACGACCTCCAACTATTATGGTAGGCCATAAAGAAACATTTGCAAAAATACGATACTTCGTAAATTATTTTTAAAACTACCCACGTTTCCATTCAGTCAAAGAGGAAATGAGATAAAATTCGTTTCACAAAAGCTTTCTTGCGGCCAGCTTGATACTATTCATACTTTTGAATATCCAATAAAAATGAGATCAGGGCATGATTTTGTAGCGAACTGGTGAACTGCGAAACTTTATTCGGGAAAATATTTTATTTACAGCTGCCTGGATTTTACTTATGTTGTTGGTATGTGAGTCCAAATTATTAATTATATAAGTATTAAGTTTTTATTTTACGTAGCACAATAATTATGAGTTTAATAATAACTGTTAAAATAAAATATAAATAAAATACTATTGAATACATTAAAATGCACCACTAAATATTAGGTCTATGAAAACAAGAAACCTTATTGGGTTCAAAGACCTCCCCGATTTTCAGTCCTGGAATTACTGAAGCTACTGACATTGACTTTATTATCCGCTTATGTTTTTGGACGTTTACGAAGCTCATTCTTTCAATTAAAATTAACGAAATGGACACAATGAAAGCAATTGATATTGCGGTGCGATCGTCATGCGTTTGTTTTCAATGGTTCGTTCAAACATATAATTAATTTGTCGAGTAATATCTCTAGCGCTGGACGCTGATCGGTATTCATTTTGGAAGATATTCTAAAATGCGATGCAATGATAAATGAATGGGTTACATTTACAAGAACATACCACTATGAGACTGTTGTTATTACATCGTTGTTATTGTTAGGAAATTACTGTGTCGTGTTGAGCAGAGGAGATTGATCTAGACCAAACAAGTATTGAATGTCTTACCCCCAGAAAACAGACACTAAAAAAGTTAAAAATATAGATAATTTGAATACCTTCAAGTGAGTAAAAATTAAGTACATACATACCCACACACGTTTATATTAATAATAATATGTACCAGGAATATATAATTAACGTTATACTGTATGTACCTACCTTTTTTATGTTTTTAAAATTAATATGTACCTATTTAATTTTTAATTATTGAAAGTTTATAATCAGTTTATTTAAGATTTCCATCAGCTTATTATTTTTGACATAAACCCAGGGCGGACGGAAGAAAGTACTAGCAGGCGTCCAGTTATTCGTTTATCCGTTAAATGCAAAGGTGATAATAAAATTTAAACAAAAAGATAACTAATTATACACTTGTATACATTAATGTAAAACAAATATAACGCGTTTACAAAGAAGAAAACATGACTAAGACAATCAAAGAATAGCTAAAATTCCAAACATTGTTTATTCAGAAATTGATAAGAGTCTATAAGAAATTCCAATTAATATCGGATATTAATATTCATTGGATATTAAATATAGCAGTTTCGTAATTAAAATTCCATAAAAATTTCAAGAACATCATTCACTCAAACGGTAAATTATGTGCTCAAAATTATGTCAACTTCGTAACAAAGATAAGTCGATCGTTCTGAAAAAGCTTCTCATCAAAAAGTTTCACGTTTGAACCGGGTTTGTGAGAGAATTCGAGAGGATATTGATGCTGGGCATAAGCCCCTGGCCGGCTTTATTGGTCACTTTCAGAGGGACTTTTAAATTTTTTACTCGCAAGCTTTAGAGATAACTGATTTTTCATTGCAAATTTTTCAGTGTATGAAAAAATTTAATGAAATTTTTAACTTACTCTCAATATTTCCTAGATTTACATGTTTGGTTTTGGTAGAATAAGCCTTTGGAATAAGGCTAAACTGATTGATCCAAACTTCAGACTAAGCAAAAATTTTGGCTCTTTCATTGGTAGCTGTGTAAATATTTATAATAAAATTCTGTTAGAATTGACAGAAATTCCATGTTGTAAATTAAAAACTCACGTCAAATACATTCTTATGCATAAAGGTTATTACAAACTTGATGATTACTTTCAAGATAAGACTGCTTGGAAATGAGTTTAATATTAAGCCGGTTTATAGCCATAAGTGCGTTTTGTAAGTGTGAGTAAAAAAAAAACTTCGGGAGTTTCTTGAAGCGATGACGTAGTTTTATGTTCGAAAAGTATTTGCAAAAACCAACTTCGAGTAAATATTATTTCATTCGTTAATTCATTCTTTAATTAATTCATTCGGTGTCAGATGTTCTATGATAATATTGTAAAATCTAATGTTTAATAACGCACTTTTTATTTTAAATATCCAAAACTTTTCCCAAATGATAAAGTGACATAAAGTTATAAAGTAGTATGATAATGCAAAATGAGAGATATGTAGAACCTAAAATAATGTGTATGATGTAGGACTCTTCAAGATATAAGATTATAAGTTAATGCATTTAACATCTTAGAGTTCATCACCATTTACCATAAGGTGGTGGCATTGTTGTAAGAGAGATTAAAAATAAAATAATATTCAGAAGGTTTTCGAAAGGCGGTTCCTATAACCTACCATTCTTGCTGCTGGTTAAAATATTACAGAATATTATATATATTTAATAAATTTTAACAAATAAAAAAAAAATAGCAATAACTAATTTTGTGTAAAAAAAAGAATCATTTTTGTCAGAATTACAAATTATATTAAAATTTTAACCCGAGTAAAATATTTGAAGAATTTTACTCCATCCGACTATCTTTATAGACTTGTAAAATGTTTATGCTATATTGTATGTTAACAACAATAAATTTTATCAATAACAAACAAAACTGACAATTTCCCGAGATTTGATACTTATATCATTATCTTTAAAATAGATGAAATAAAGGTTGTCGTGTTGAAACTTTGAAGAAATGCTGAAATTAATTGAAACATTAATGCGAACAAATTTAAGGATGCCTGATGGTCTAATAAAGTTGGTGCTAAAAGTTAAGTTAAATTAAGGGGTAAGTTACTTCGCTTGTTTTTTGTTTCAGTTTTCAGCCACCCCAGGCTGGAATGTATTACTGTTGGTAAAAAGATTCCATTTTGTTGAAATTTTAAAGCCGCTCCTTGTATACTATCCATCGTAACATTAAGAGGAAAACGCCTTTAAAGAGTTTTTGAGACATCATTTGAAATGTGTTGTTTAGAAATGGTCTGATCCAATTCAACTTAAAAAAAGTGATGTACTCATCATCCACATAAGTGTGAAGAAATTGATTTGAAACTTCGCTTTACATTCCAAGAGAAAGCTTAAAATATTCTTCAACTTGTCAGCTAAAATACGAACTAAAAAAATATTTTTTCACACAACTGCTTCGGTGTATCCAGGCACCAATCAATGCATAACCTGACGTAAACGTCACTTGAATTTCGTCTACTTACAAACGAATCGACATTCAGCGTAATCTAATTTCGCGTCACGTTTTCACGAGAGCGTTTTACGATCTTCCTTCTTAATGGCGTTTTGATATACATTTACATTCTCATAATAAGTATGAACTGGGACTGATATTTCAATTTGGAGATAAGGTTCAGGATTAATGTTACAGATGACATCGTTGGTAAAGATATTTTTAATGTCGTTGACTGTATTTCTCAACTGTGACAAGTAGATAAACGAGTGGAGTTTGTACGTCGGGCTACCCTGAGCTCTCTCGTTTATCTTACCGCTGGTTCCTATAATTTATCTATCACTTACTACTGGTTAGCGGGTACTTATTTTGTTTTATGAACTTTTTTATTGTTCCCACTTAGAATTTACTTATCACTACTAATCCTTATATATACTTGGTTAGCGATACATCATTGAAGCTCTGTATCGATCTCCTACGTAAAATGATATATATCTTAGTTATTGTAACACAAAAATACAGTAAGAGCTGTAGCTGCTGTAATATTTTAACCAGCAGGAAGAATAGGCAGGTTATAGAAACCGCCTGTTAGGCTTTCGAAAACCTTTGTTATTTTTGTTTAAAAAATATTATTATTATCATCGGAGTTATCGTCTTAATACTCTTACAACATGAAATCGAGTGGGTGAAAAATAAACCTAATTTGAGTTAACGGTGAAACATTATCAGTGTAATACTATGAAGATGTGCGGAATAATTAAAAAAGGGACAAAAAAAAAGAATCATCAAATTCATAAATAAAAAAGTACATTAAAAATTACGTACTTTAAAATATGATGGATACACTCCAAATGGGGGGTAGTAACTGTCCAATCAGGTGAAGTATCTCACCGCAATTCACAACTACCGTCAAGATTAAATTGTTCAATGCCAAACTAATAGAAACCTGGCTCGATTGGCTTAAATACATTAGCGACCCACTATAGGTCACTAGTCTCTCTTTGTAATTGACGAGACTTGAGCACAGAGTACTACAAGCAGAGCCTCAAACAGGACTCTAAGAATGATCTAAGAATGAAGCCTTAAACTCCAAAGTATCGCAAATCAAAATTTCTTTCTTCTTTATGCTTGAGTTACTATTAACTAGCAAGTAATATTCAACACAGGTTACTGGAGTCGATCGAAACAATTACAGATACGAAAAGAAGAAAATGTGTTTCAACGGATAAATTACATATGTTTGTGTACATATATATGTACACACACATATGTAACATATATATACATATGGCTGACGCATAGATAGATATATATGGTGAAATGTTGGTGGGTATAAAAGTATTTCTATATTTAATAAAAGAATATAAAAGAAATGTATACTTGCTTCGCTCTACTAAACAAGATTCCAATAAATAAGTTTATAAATGCTCACCAACTGATACTTCCGCTCTCAGATTTCCTGTACTCACTTGTGTGTGTGAGGGACTTATATCAGTGATACCTGGGACACCTCACCAGCAGGGTCAGCAACTGTATACTAGCCGCTTTCAAAATGATACCCAATAATTTTCAACCGGTATTCTGTAAACTTCTTGTTTACCCCAAAATATCGTACTTAAGATTTGGTTAATTCTCGGAATAAAAATCCCACTAATCCCTAATATAAGCTAGAAATATACGAAGTATCATGTTAATTTAAGCAGTGGTTTCAGAGTAATGCTTATAATACAAAGACATAAAACCAAGGTCTATAAATCGATACCAAAGCTTATATCAAGAAAATAGGTACAGATTAATAGTAAGCTACAGATTCGCGTTCTGTACTGTTTCCTTGTTATTAAAAATATACATTTTCTTTTCTTCTATGCTTTCTGCATTTCTTCAAATAACGATAAAAGCCGCAGTAAGCCCACATCTTGGTATAAAGAAATACATAGAGGAACACTCAAAGAAATAGACAATTAATGACACGTATTAACCATATATATGGACAGGTCAAAGTGCAAACAAAATGTGTAATATTAAGCATTTGATGAATACTGGAGCTACATTATACATATAGTTCTGGTATTTCTATCGTCAAATCGTGTGTTTCTATCGTATTGAAAAATAGTGCCAAGTTCAGTGCGGGAAGGTGTCGTTAGTGTCGCGATGTGGTAATTAACAAAGGAAAATGAACGAGACGGAAGATTGACAGACTAATCGGTCATTAGTGTCTGTCAAGTAGCCCCTGTCAAGAGTTTCTCCACGCCACCGCAGTCTCACCGTGACCACAATCCATTTAACCAGGGCAAAATATCGTTGTAAAACGAAATGAAAAACCGTTACTTCCCTTTACATGTAAAGGTTTCCGCCTAGTATCTCTTAATTATAAACCGTGTAACGTTTCTCTATAAATAGCACATAGGATGACAATCGAAATATAGGTTATAGCATCGAATAGCGTTGATGTGTTCGAATGTACTTTAGACAGAACGCGCGCTTTACGCCCCAGGCAATGGCCCATTTCGTCTCATGAGTCCCAATTTAAGCGCAGATTAACTCTATGTGGCTGCTGTAAAACTACGCTTTGCGCTAGTATCAACATGATTCCAATGTTGCTCATATTGAAGCATACAAGCGCATATGACCCAGTATTATAACGGAAAAGCAAACTTGGTAAATCTCTAACCGTCTCATTTCAATCGGTTAAATTATACACGCCTATAGATACATCAAACATAATATAAACGTAAATATTAGTAGGCATAAAAAAGCGAAACGATGAATACAGGATAGGTTAAAAAAATAAGAATAATAATAATAATAAAAGAGGTGGTAAAATTTATATTTTTATCGTTATTCATTTTATTGCACATACAATAAAATTGCATAAAACAAAATATGTTTCAAACATTCGTACAAGCACACTACCTATCCCTAATCAGAAATTTGTTCCAGTATTCCATAAAGTGGCATGATACAACGAGGCAACCTTGATCGTAGTGCATACCTAATATGTTATATTATATTGTAGTGTTAAAAGTAACAGAATAGGAATTCTCTTACAGTGGAAGGTAGCGAATTCCACAACTATAAAAAAATAAATCGATAGCGATGACAAAGCCCCATTTACGAAGAACTATGCAAGATCTTAAAGATAGATACAAGAGTCGAGTGTTCATGCAAAGTAGAATTGGGAGCCAATTGAGTTTGTTATAAATTTTAAATATTCGATCGTCCTTTAGTAGGTCGAAGACATTGAATATATATTTAGGGACGCTAGAATCCAAAGAAGAACGTCGAAATCTGCACAGTTGACTGCTCTGTTAAAGTCAAACAAGACTAACAACATGAAAATGTATCACTGGTGGTTATATGTATTTATTAAATTGCTTTAGGTAATGCAGTTGGGTTTGGAAAATTAATTTAAATTTTAATTATCTGGCCTGAACTAAGTATTTTATTGATATAAAGGTGGTTAACATGGACTTTGTTCGTCTTCGGCTCTACGCTAATTTTCTTTTCTCTTTTCTCTCTGAATCATTTGGAGATCGCTGCGTTCTGTGTCACTCAGTCTAGTCCTTTATTAATCTTGCTAATTGCATCCATTTAGAACCCAACATAATTTTTGTTAATGTTTCGCTTACAATATTAGAGAGTCAGAGAAAGAGAGAGAGAAAGTAATAAGGGAGTCCCCTGGCAGTCTTTTGGCCGGTATTACATCGTAATATGTTTGATGTAATTTTGCATAGACGATGAACATTTTTTTTTGCGCCCAGACAAAGGGAAAAGGGCTACCCTCCGGAGATGCACGGGAGGAGGGTGAGGAATGCTCCCGATAAAACTAAGGACCTACCTACTAATCACCATCCAAGGTTGGTTTTGGCCAAACGGCCTCTAAACCTTCATCGGAGGCGATGATCATTTATCATCAGGTAATCGTCTGCCCATTTGTAGATTGTTTAAATAAATTAAGAATAGCCGAAATATATAATATTATAAACCCTACGTCTAAATCTTAACTTGAAATGTTATTATATGGATTTTATAGTGTGATATTAACAACAACTTTTTTTAATTCAGTTCCTGAAGAGACTGTGAAGTATAAATCTTTTATGTATAAATTTCGTGATTTTCCGTAACCTGCATTGAAGTAAAATATTGTAAGAACGATAACTCTGAATATCAAAATATTCATGCCTCTTCCACAGAAACTAAGAACTTAATTTAGTTAACTTAATGATGTCACTTAAAAAATATTTTGTATTTGCATGAAAAATTATATGAAATTGAGCATATTTTAAGCACTATCATTTAATTACAGTTTATTAAAAACCCAATTCGAAACATGATCTCGCATAGCAAAGAAATAATCTCAACTATTTCAGTTAATGTCTGTGATGAGTACAAAAAATAATACTTAACATTATTTACGAGTCATCTAATTGCGATTCTCACAAACACCTGACCTTTTTAATCCGTAACTCCGAATAAGGCTTCTTTTATTCCTTTCCGTATCGCATTGAGAACAAAGCTGGATAATTACCGCGTAAAGCACTTCTGTTCCGCTATTCAGTTGATTGTATCTGCTATTAGCCTATCAATATGTCTGGCACGAATGTCTATCGACTTCTTTTATTGTATTCAAAATGGATATCACGTTCAGCTTGAGAGATAAATCTTTGGGAGATGTTGGCAGTTGTATTTTGAGGATTGACATCGTCATTTCGATAACGTCTTCGGACGAGATTGATTTGGCTGTTTTTCCGCTCAGCGATTGGTATCGAGGACCTCTGTGAGGCTTTTAGGTACATAATACAATATGTATGCATATAACGCCCCAACTTAACATAATATTTTAATATCTATAATACTAAAAGAGTACGTTACTAAAAGGTATAATTAATTTTATTTGTTTAACTAATTATTTTACTGGTTATTAATTATGCGTAACTGTCATGACAAGTCGCTTTACACGTTAAATATTCTCAAATACTTTTAACAATTTCTATCTTATAGAAAATATTAACAAAGGGGACTGAAATATCTTACAGGTTTCTCACTAATTGAACCTTACAAGGGCTGTACTTAGCTTTCTACTTTATACCAGGGATGTTATGGAGCTCCGTAACCGTAACCGAAATTACCGGATATCCGAAATAAAAATATATCCGAAACCGTAACCGAATCCGATAAAAATGTTTCGGATAATTTCGGATAG
>DWPT01007245.1:0-10924 GCA_018251895.1 Agathymus mariae mariae | reverse complement strand
AAAATTAATATAACAATAATAGAGAGTAAAAGTTTATAAGAAAATAAATTTAAATAGAAAAAGTTTACAATTTAAAGTATGATATTATTAAACAAAATAGAAAGACGTAATATCTTTAGTTATCTTGGAATATTTTTACTTCCACAGAACTTTAATTTTTTTCTAAGCCTCAGTAAACTAGAAGATAACAAATTAACAATTGGTCACAAAAAAGTGTTTGTACAGATATTCGATATGTTTTGCTATGATGATGTATTATGATATGTAAACCGTGATAAATTTCAGTAATACATTATAAAATAAACAAGTTAAGTAAACAGTTCCAAAAACAGTTTAGTCTTGGTGTGTGAAACCTTTCCCTTTTTTCCCTACATCGTTCGTTTTCAGCTTTCGCAGTGAATGTATATTATTTTATGCTCTATACAAAGGTTGCCTTTAACATTGCTGGTCGGCCATCAGGCAACTTTTTTCATACGGTACTTTAACTTTTAAACCACTAAGTGCAGACTATAGACTTTTGTCGACCAAAAATATAGTACAGGAATAGTGAACTAAATAATTCTGCAATGATAATTAGAATATTTAGTGCAACATTAATTATATTTATTCAAACTATTTTAACCAAATTAACATAATTGAAATAATTGGTTAGATATTGTTGTTTACAATCACACTATTGTAGACAACATACATTTTTAAATAATAAAACACGTTAACGCACGTATATATCCCCCGCTTCGCATAGCATGTACATATAAAATAATACCAGAGACCAAAGAATCGTCACTTATTCGTCTCCTTAATTTATTTAGCGACCAAGAATCAAACGGCAAACCCACAATGCGACGGTCAGCTGGTACAATACCACGATACGATGAGGTTGGTCACTTTCGGGTTATTCATTTAGTTAATTTAAAATGTTTCACGAAAAATGTTCAACAAAATTTATAATTAGAAATGCTACAGCATGTAAGGCATCCGCAATCCACACATAGCTCGGTGTTTATCCTCATTCTTGTGACAGGTAATGAATGACATTTACGTAACCTTTTTGGAATCAATTGTTTCCAAATAAAAACCTCAAAAGGATATATTTTTGAGGTGAAATTTCAAATTCGGTTTATTGAAAATTAGAATTAGTGTACTATGTAGATTGTTGTGAGGTAAATAACATAAATCACGATGTCAAATTTCCACACCACGCTCTCAACGTGTGTCGTAATTAATTAACGAGACAACTTGCAAGGGAACACCGGCTTAATTGATTCAATCATTACAATTCCTTATTTATAGTAAAATATGATTTAAAACTCATAGGGTCCTATATTTATTATATACAGGTGTAATTTTAAGTTTCGTCGTGTGTGGTTGTTTTTTTTCTAAATGTAAAAATTGTGCAATGCAAAAAAAAACATTAAAATACATCCCATAGGGAAAATAACACAAGTTTTATGAGCTGACACGGAAGGTGACAATTAAAGGTGTTGTCATATCTCGCGTTACAAAGTCAAGCGAAAAACGGTTTCGGCGACTTCCTTCCACACGCAATCGTGCGAGAAGAATCGAAAAAAAATAATTGACAGATTGAGAAGAGAGAATAGAGAAGGAGAAGAATTTTAAAGAATAAAAGATGTAGGCCAACGGATTGAGGTCGTAGTCTGTCTACAGCTACAGCTATTATCTGCAACATTTATATTTTTATCACTGTTCCAGGTAGATATGTGTGTTGAAAAAGAAGACTAAATATTGAAACAAAAGTTCTGCCCAAAGACAAGATTCCGAAACATTTTATAAACGCTTTACGTTTATATGAGCCGAGTGACACTCTTAATGTTTCGCCTGCCGAGAATGTTTAATATATAAAAATCTCACATCAGCGATCGAGTTAAATAGCCGGGAACTTTAGAAGACTTTAAATTCCTACACCAATGAAAAGTCATGCTCGAGTTCCACGCCAATTGCGATACGGGAAACCATGTGTGTGTTGTAATTAGGTGTACTCTAGTTATTTATTGTTCTCAGCAATTTTCTTCATCTTCTTTTTTTTTTCTTATTAGCGTTGTGTTGTTGTGTAAGGAAGCACGAAGAATGTCGAGAAACATAAATCACACTGCAAACACTTCGTATTATATTTCGATGTAGCGCACCTAGTGATCTATTCCTCGTCATCAGTCTCGCAGCAGCCTAGCCAACAGCAGCCCTCGGTGCCGTCGGGCCTGGTGCAAAACAGGAGCGTCTCCAAGCTGGAAACTGGCCGTGGCTCTATGCCATGAAAGTCGCGCAGGTCTTCCGCCGGGAACCACGCGCGTTCTTCGTCTTCAATGATTGGTATGCCGAAGTATCTGCGAATCGTATACCGTAAGATAATGAAAACGTCTCAGTAAAGTCCGTAAAAATAAATATATCCTCGAGATCTGCAGTACAGAAATGTTCGTATCGGTACGGTACAGGGCACCAAACAACACAACAGCCCCTTTTGTGGTTAGGCATAGATATTCACGGCAGACAACTCGTTTGCTAATGATTATACTGCTATAATATAAACTGAACTTTTAGGAGATTTAGGAGGATTATAATACTATGTAAGGTAAGTCTAGAATGCGCTAATCTTGACGACTCAGATGGAATGATAATCAGCGATCATATCTGCGCAGCCGCACTAGGATTAACTGTGTTGCAAGGTATGCTCATACACGAAATATACATCACATACACCCATCCCATCACACAAATGTCTTTCATCGTCAAACATCAACCCCAGGACGGTGACAGGGTCACTACCATCTGGACTATAAGATCGGTCATAATTTGCTCTAATGACTATCAAGGTATTGCAAATGTCTCGTGTTACTCGCTCAACATTATGTTTCTTAACGTACCTGCAAATCGCTAGTCCAGGAATCCAAAGCACGGAAGCCAGCACCAGTATGACTACCAGCATGACGGCCCATATGGGCCAGGGTTTTCTCACAGTGTCTCCCTCAGTCTTCAGCCAGGCATCATATCCAGAACCTTCCATGGCCAGCTCGGCGAACGAGGATATCAAGATTGACAGCATGGCTAAGGGTGACAGGTATTTCCAGCAAATTAACCAGTATATCCCGGGGCGAGTGCCAGTCATCAATTCTATGTCGTCTGCAAATCTAAATCATTTTATATACGTTAGTATTAATTCCATGGAACTACAGATAAAACTGTCTTGATATCAGTCACAGATTCCTTACTAATCCTAAAGAAGAAATAACGCAGCGTGTGCCTCAAATTCTAGTTGTTTCACGTTAAATTCACAGATGTGACATTGATTCCGTTCGGACGAACCGTAGAGAAGTTATGCTACATATCCATTGTTTTCGGTTACGTTATCTATTAAATTAAAAATACACCTTAAAATGTAGCTTCAACGAGCCAACGCTTTCAAATAAAAATACAAGGCACTGTAAAATTGTAATAAACTGTCTAGTAAAATTTTCTGAAGGGCAAAACATCAAACGTGGTACGTTGGCCGCTACGAGATGCGATGTCATTTGACGTCAGCACTGGGAGAAACTTATACTTCTATAGTACTATATAAAACTGTAGTATGTCTGTACATTCCATTTTCTGTTAAATTTAATTATAGATATTCGTTTTATGACTCAGTGACATCAATTTGACCATTTCAAATTTTTTTGGCTACCTATCCGGGATATATAGATATCCCGTTATAACTTAACAACGGTTTGACGATCATAATGAAAATTGTTATGTAGTGAGAACACGTGGTTGCGCAGATGATAGGCTCTATAAAATATCAGGACACGTAATGATTTCTGCCATGTAAAGTTAAGTAAGAACCTGTGAGAGAATGAACAATTAACATGCTATAACTTTATCTATGAGTTTCAAATTACCGTACAACTTTACGAGGGTACTATTACTCTCGAGGGTTAGACTTAAGATATTAAAAAAAATATTTTCAGACTTAGGCAAAGAATTAGAGGGGTAAGTACTAGCAAATACTTAGACTCGATTCGTATCCTAGACATGTTATTTAACAGTCTCAGTATACTGTTGACGGTAATATGTGTACAGGTAATATTTTCCAAGACAAGTAGTTCTTACGTTATTAAAATGCGCCGGCAACTTCATAAGTTGCTGTAACACAGGTAAAGACTTTCCTTGCAAACTTTAATACATTAAATGTCTACTTGCGTACTATTATAGCCTGTACAAATATTTTATTAATATAATATTTAATATTCTTATATTTACTAAAAAATATCTCAGCCATCTAGAGATTTGATAACAATCTAACAAAATATGTAAATAGTTAATGATTGTATTTCAATACCTATGTTTTCTTAAATTAATTATCTATTATTATTTTTCATATAAATAACTGACAAATGAACAGACGTGACATCTGATTGTTCCCATCATCTATGGTTATCTTAACATCAAAAGCTTCAGCATCACGTTGCCAGCTAGAAAATAATCTTTTGCTGATTTGTTGTTTTCAGTTAAATATATTATTAAGAGAAATAAAAGCCCTTTTCGCTACTCTCTATATATTATGTCAAGTAGCTGTCAGATAATTAATCTGTGATTTTTAATCTCTCTGTCTCTGTTCGCACCCTCCTTGCTACGTGATATGTGGACTGTTACCTTTATACAATAAAAATAATTTACCACCACTTCAGTCTTTCCTGCGTACTACCCTGCCCACATAATTAATTACTAGTAATAAATAGCTTACACACAAATTCGTTCGATTGTACCATCACCATTAATGAAATGAAAGATGGTTGTTCAAAATTAATCTGAAAGTTATCAAATTGAGAGCCTTAAGCAATTCTATGTTACATTCAACGCGCACAGAGTGCCAAATACTCGCAAATCGGTTAAAAATTACTTACCTCTTGACACCATAAACATAAGCGATCCCGATGCACTCGAAGAAAGCGATTATGAGGAGAGGAAAGTTTCCACTGTACATGTCGAATAGCAGAAATATGTAGCTTCCAGATCCGTGTGCAAATGCCATTGATAGAAGACAACACAGTAAACAGAGTCCCCCTGTGAGATATTCTTTACGCAAATTTGGGAATAGTTTCATATCCACGATCGACGTAACCACTCCTTCGAGCGTCCCAAACTGAGAATCTATCCCAAGAGTGAACAGCATCAGGAAGAAGAGAACGGACCAGAACTGCGCGCCGGGGAATTGGTTTATAGCTTCCGTGAAGATTATGAAGGCTAAACCGGTGCCTGATGCAGTCTAAAATTTGTGAATGCTATCAGATAAAGGAAAATGTAGTTTTATACTAAGTAAGACATTTTTAACATGCATCACGTTTAAAGTAAATTATAATAGAGATGCTTGTGCCATTCCTCTGAAAAAGAGTGAGAATACTACTTCTAATATAAACAATTTTGGTAAGGTCTTTGAGCATGAAATATTCAGTTTGTCAACATTTTAATTCCAGCCAAACACTGCAAAGACATCTTAATTTAATTATTAAAAACTAGAAGTTTTTAAAGTTAAACTTTCTACGTCCAAAAATTCCAATTATTCTAGACTAACTAGTTACTTACGTTATCCAATTCCTTTTGCAAATCGCATTCTGGTAAATGAGGCATAAGGATCTTCGTAATATTGCCCATAACATCCAAGTTAACATATTGTCCTGCTTCCGGAAACACCATGGAACTGAACGAAGGTCCGAATATTTCGAGTAAGGTCTCATTTCTCTCAGCCATGCACTTCTCATAAATCATTGTGGCTTTGAATCCAATGATCGAGAATACCACGATGCCAGCAAACATGGAGGTTAAGCAGTTAGTCATGGACACCATAATGGCATCTCTATAACAGTTATTGTCAACTGGGTTGTAGGAAGAAAATGCGATTAATCCACCGAAAGCTAAGCCAAGAGAAAAGAAAATCTGAGTCCCAGCTTCCAGCCAGACAACTGGGTCCAAAATCGTGTGCCACTTTGGTGTAAATAGGTGAATTAGACCGTCGCTCATGCCTTTCAGAGTGATTCCTCTGAAAAAGAATATCACCAAAACTATGTATGGAAACGTGGCTGTGACGTACACCACTTTTCCAGACGACGCTATTCCCTTGATCATGCACAGATACACTAGAATCCAGGCGATTACAAGAGCCAATGCTATTTTGTAGTTAAATGTCTCCGGGTGGTTTATGTCTTCAGATATCTGAAGCGTTGTCCGATACCAGAAATACTGTGTGGGGCTGCTGACCTGAAATATAAATTTCCAACGTTAAACTTATTAGCTTGGAATTAGTAAAATTTTAATTTTTTTTTTGAAGATCATCCTCATTTTTAAGGTACAGACAGGGTTTATTAAAAAAGGAAGTTAAATAGTGTTATCCAATTATGTATTAACTATTATTAAATTCAATAAAATTTATAGTTCAATCCTGATAAAATACATACAATTTTTTTTATATCAGAAACAAAAAAAATCGTTAATAAAACCGCGGTTTCTCCTTGAAATTCGAACTCAAAATAATTAAGGTATTTTGTAAATACACTTATGCACGTCGTTTTAAGCTTTTAAATTAAAGAAAAGGTGATTTAACATTTAGGAGGAAAATTGACAAATTAAACTCCTCGGCCCATATTTTAAAACAAATTCTAGTAATTAGAAATTAAATTTTAACCTGCGTGGAGCTGGTTTCGCCACTGTTATTTCTAGGTGTCCTTGTCCTTGATATATTCATGTACACCATAATATCCTTCACTGACAACATACGAGTGTATCTTAAATCAAAGTGAAGCTTAGGAAACCTGGGTGTCATTCCCGCGCGCAGTAATCAAATTAAACTTTAACTTTATAGCAATTGTTGCATTTTTTTTTATACTAGCGGATACCCGTCCCTTACCTGAACAATTATTTATATAGCCTATGTCCATCCGAATAATATAACTTTAAAATGTTAAATATTCTTTTATATAGATACCATAGTTCCAAAGATTACCGTCCGCATACACTCAAACCTACTAATAAATGATAAGTTTATTTATTCAAAAACTCAAACTCACAAAATTCGTACTCTCTCTTTATAATATTAATAGGTATACATAGATTGATGTCCATACGAAAGTTTATTTGTACTTTTTTATAAGGAGTAAGAGTACTAACTGATAATAAAATTTTATCAACTGAATAATTTTACTACAAACGAGAATAATAAAAACCCGTAATAAATTCAGTAACTAATTTGATACAGATTTAGAGAACCCTAAAAGCTACGTAGAGTGCTTAATTCGAAAGTCTATTTTAAATTTGCGATTGCGTGAAAAGAAACAGCTTTATATTTTTTAGTTTATAATAACTCTTAACAGAACCTGGAATTGTTGTAAACATTAAAATTAATTTCATATCATTTCACTGAACACAATTTTGTCATAACAGACGTAGAAAGCAACTAAAGAGTCGCTCTGTCTACGTAACTAGGCTATTTAGCGTCCCCTTTACAAATCTCGAAGTCGTCTTTACAAACAAATCTCAAAGTCGTCTCAACAAATAAACGATAAGATGTTTTGAGGCCAACCAGTCAGAATAATAACCGTTATACATGATTCTTATTTATCCAGTCAACATTAAAACCGCAACGTACCTTAACTGCTTAAATATTGTAGACGAAGCACATATATAATGTCTTTCGTATACTCACTAATTGTAACATGTACTTAGTTGTTATTATTTTAGAAATCTTTTGTGTAGTGAAGCGAGGCAATGTGGCACTGAACATTCACATCATTAAATGATGGCATTACGCTAAAATATAAGTTTTACTTCACTTTTACTGCTCTACAAATATAACTGTGCTGATTTAAATCAGTGTATTGAATAAAGAAAATAGGAAAAAAGGACCGCCCATCTTTGCTTTAAACTACGAAGTCGTCATGGTTATTTTTGTATGATATTTTTAATATATTATAACGTACTTGATAATCGCCTTTTAACGGTGTTATTACCTCAATTGTTCGAATGGGGGTTGTTCGAAAAAAAAAAGAATATACATTTATTCGAGGGATCTAATCATGATTGATATCGTTTGTTCCGTACTTTTATGGATAACCATTAAGCTTATTTTACTTAAAGCCGACAAAGAAACAGAGATGCCACCTTATGGATGAATGAAAATGTAGACTGGGAGGCCAATACCTCAGATACACCAAAAAGCGACATCTGACTGCTAGCAAAATCTGCTTGGATTCTTGGGAAGTGCTCGCCAAACGGAGGCTTCTGTGGCGTCTTACTGTTAATAACGCTTTTACCACCTTCCAGCGGAACCGTTTGGATAACTTTGATGCCAGTCGCCTTATTGAAAAGAACCACCACAAACTCACCTATTGTTACACTTAACCAACACCAAAGCAACTGATCATTATTATAACTATTATAACGCTTAAGTATAATCAATAAAATGTCCTATGTTCACATTGTGTTAAATCCTTCGGTTGTTTATCAGAAACACACAAAACGATATTAGAAAATTTAATTTCCTGTTCTAGCTTGTGTATCCAAGATTACGGAAAAGCTTAGCCTAAGACCCATGTTCAGGATATTGTCCCAGTATCCTGTAAACTCACAAATTAAAATTGTCAACAAATTTCACAGTGAGATCATTATTATTGTTAATCTAACTACTCACTACATAATCATTACCAATGGTTATGTTTACAGCAGTGGGTATTTATGGTAAAGTTAAAACTATAACTCAATAACTGTGGATGTAGTCTTTCAAATTGCTAACATAACAATATAACATAACTCTCATCTTGCATTGAACGGCTCAATCCTGTTTTTGAGCGACGTGACCCTTCGTCGCCAACAATAACATGTTTCACTTCTATAAAACAAAGAGGTTGCAGCCGTAAGTAAGCCTTTTCATCAGAGTCAAGTTACTGGCCATTTATTATAATAATCCTTCAGACTGATAATACGTTCTGTAATATCCATATGAATGGATAAACTTGGATTTGAATAATTCGATAAATGTGTCTTTAACAACAAATATGTAAGGCTACACCGAGGAGACACAAATGAGCACATACAGCTTCACCCCTTTTTTATTGAAAAGAAAACCAAAAACTCAACAATAATGAGATTCTGAAAACTTCCACAAATATGTTATTTCTGCGTATAAGACGTTGAGACTACTCGTGCCATGCGGTACTTTGTGGATATCCATTGTTATAATGTAACAATACGAACTCATACTTTTATTACAATGAGCTATAAGGTTGCGGCGCCCGCTTTTGAATTTTTATAGTTCTACTTATGTAGAGACGGCATGACAATTCATGCAGAATTTACTGACACTATCGCATTGAGACAAACAGACAGACAAATACTGTCTTATATTATGTGGTGATACTCTACTCTAAATGTATTATTTTGACTCGTTCGATTGCCTTAGTGAGGACTGGGAAACAATTTTTTTAAACCAACAGAGCAAAATAACAAAGTTAACTTTAATTACGTCGAAACAAGAACGCCGGAAACGGTTTCATGTAGATTTTTTTCTGATTTCGACGTTACTTCCCCTTTATGAGAAAGAATCTTTTCCATACAGTAATAGAGGCGATAAATTATAAGCTTCTGGCTGGCGTAGTTAATACGCTGGTCGTCGTATCTTTAAACACACCTACGTTTCAAAAACAAGTAATTACATTTCACGGTAGACTTTACAGTTACCAACATCACGGTTACCAGTTTACCGCTTGGTAAAAACCAAGGCGGTTAGGATAGAACTGGGTGATACAAAATATAACGACCTCCAAGATTTTCTTGATATGATTTTTCCGATGTTCAGGGCACCACGAGCAGAAATGGATGAAGCCATACGCCAAATAGTTGAAGTTATTTCATTGTTATAGAGTAGAAAGAAATAAAAAATTCCAGCATTTGCAGTACGTCCAGGACGAAGTTATTAATATCATGGAGATACATCATAGCCGAATTAGCTTTTTCATACATTCAAATAAATCTTTTTGATAAATAAACCGTGCAGCCTGAACAAATTTCAACAGATGATATAACCAACACGTATGGACAAAATAAAACTAGTTCCCGAAATTGTATCAGCGTTTGGGGAAGAGCGTTGCGTTATAAGTGAAGTACATAAGTTTCTGTAACATTGAACCCCTCCTTCTGAACCGAACGTTAACAGCACGTTAACAATCTCTTTATAGCATATGACGACGATAAAATAACGCAACATCTAGAGTATGTCGACTTTTTCCCCGCTATTAAAAGGTATAACTTACTGTGGATCCCTATACTGTGGTATAAGTATAACTTTATGACGTAGCACGCTCTATTATCGGGCGTGGGCGTGGGTGGCGCGTGGGAGGAGAGCCACGCTCACGGGTTCATTCAATTACGTAACAATGGACGTTCTAGAACAGTTTTCAAACTGTGTTGATGCACTTCTGCGATTGGATAGTTGGACTTTATTGGATAATTTTGTGAAACATGAGATCCAGTTGTATTATATATAACCGGTTATATTATATAATTTGTATAGAACGAGCAATAATACACTTTGGAAATTGATGAATTTCTCTTTCTTTCACACAGGCGCCGATTAAACTAGCTCAGAGTTTATACAATACCACCCACTATACCACTTTATTTATAACTTTACTCAAATCTTTTGAAATACATATATATGTATACTAGCAGACCCGGCCACGCGTTGCTGTGGCTGAAGTTTTTGTTATATTATATTGTAGTAAAGTATTAACGGAGACAGCTGGAAGAACATCAGTCATGGACACCACCAAGCTTTTTTACATAGATGCCATTTGTAAAAGGACATGGTAATCTCCATGACTGGTTTTTTACTGCCGTTTCTCCTTAATATAATGAAATTATTGTTTAGGAACGAAGACGGAAACCT
>DWPT01007244.1:0-10924 GCA_018251895.1 Agathymus mariae mariae | reverse complement strand
AATTCTTATTCGCCCTGGTTTGATTTTTTGATCTGACTTTAGAGTTATCGCGGTCGGCGGCGCGTGTGGCGCGTGTGGGAATGACGCGGAACGTGGTTTATGATTGTGTATCTGACGTACATAATACTGCACTAAAAACTCTGTCGGTGCGGTGGAGATAATAATAAAACTGGTCAGGTTGAGCGTTAGTTGTGCTCTGAATAAAATAATAAATAAATAAACGTTTATACACTCACAACCCCACAACTAGGATAACCTGTGTTGCCGGTGGTGGGTACACAAATATGACATTACAAACACCCCTGACCCGGGAATAAACATTTATCTTTCACATAAATGTCTGCCCCGGCCGGGAATCGAGCCCGGAACCCCTCGCTCGGCAGGCAGGGTCACTACCAACTGAGCTATGGATTTGATTATATGGCTTTGTAAAAGTTTCCCTCCTTTTTAGCCCTTCACACATTTATAAATCTTTCCTAGTGGTTTGAAGTAGATCTAAGGCACAGAGGTTCAAACTTCTGTTTCTACCCTTTACTCCTCGGTCTCAATCTTAGTTGTGCCGAAATAACCAAGCAATATTTGTAAGGACATACAATTTTAATTTAATTCATTTTCAATTTTATGGACAAAATAAGTCTATCACTCCGATAGAGTTTCCGGTAGTCTAAACATACAAAAACGCGGTCAGAACATGCGATAAATATTTTATTGTGTCGACCAAAAGGCATGTCAATGATTTTTATTTTACTAGATAGCGTGAGTAACATACAAGTTATATGTGGCCAGACAAACGCGGTAATACTCTTTTTATGGAATTTAAGGGTTTTTAAGAGTATATTTATAGGATCCTTCGCGACCGACGGTGCGTTTATGCATACCTAATGCGATCTTACCTTTATTATCCTTACCTTGGTATTATTCAAAAAAGTTTGATATACAAAGTAGATACCAAGAGCGTTTTGAATTTATAAAGAGGATTTCGAAGTGGCTTGATTTTTCACTAATTCTCCTAAATTATAGTTATATATAGTTAAAAAATATTAAAATCTATGTTTCAGAATCTGCCAAGCCCTTTAGCTGAATGATTCGTGAGCATTTAATATGTATGTGGTGGATCATAAATGTCAGAACATAATTCGTTTTAATGTTCAGTAAATTTAATGAAAGAACAGAACTTAAAAGCTCGTCGCTTATGATATTTGTTAGAAATTATATTGACAAAATTAACTCTGCGGATTATGTGACGTATGGAGGTTGAGATCAGACCATGCCAAAAAATTTAACAAATAACAAAATTTATGTAAATACTTACATTAAGACTCTGCCTTTAAATTATCTGTTGCAACTAGTTATTAAATTCTATCCCATACGGAATATCCTATTCAGACATGTTTTATAATTCTTAAAAATGAAATATAAATATTACAACATAAGTAGAGTACATTACTAGAATAATATTTTAAAAAATTTTCATATTTTGAGAGAAATATCTTTTATTTTAATGCGTGCCCACCGCTCCTACGTGGTACCTACTTACTTAGCGCGATTCTGTAAATAAATCTCTCGATGAAGCGTCTCTGCGGTGTAGCGTCGAGTTTATACTTTGTTATTATTTTTGATAGATAACAATTCAGCAACTACTCTTTACTTTAACACAAATGAAGTGAAGTTAAATACCCAACATCAGGGTCGCCACACGTTCGATTTTTAAACCAAACTGATCAGTATTTCTAAACATTTATAATGAATTCATTGGTTATCAAAAAAGTTGGCAGTGTGAAATAAACTAGTGATTTTTGCGCTCCTACTGTGACCACTGACACAAAATTAGTTAACTTAAAGAAAAATTAAATTCAGAAACATATGGTTACATGATATTCACATAGTTCGAAATTCAAAGAGTAATGCCTGCTTTAACAGCAGTCGAGGGTCATTAGACCTTAATTCATCGGGCAAAAAATACCTCCATAGAGCTGTCTGATACGTAGCTCAAGCGATGATGATAATCTGTAAATTTTATGGTTTAAAGGAACGATAAAAGTGGCTTTCGGTGGGCCATTGAACTAAGGAGCGTTACAAAAATCGTCATTTGAGTTCATAAAATTGTTACGGTTAACATGGAAACCGTGTTGTCATTTTTTACACCTTACAATTATGGTGGTATATAGCGGTGTACTGTTTGGTCGGGAAGAGAAAGCCTTAGCGAGAAAAGGTAAGACGGGTTTATTCACCAGTTACAAACAAACACGCACGCAGTAGTTAGAAACCATAAACACACGAAAGGAGGAAGGAATCAAATTACACACCAAGCACAAGAGTAAAGTTAAACTACAAACACCGATGCTATGAGGTTGCGCGGCAAGCGAATATGTACCGACTAACGGAGGGGACCGTCAGCGGTCGGCGCGTGAGTATTTTGTAAGAACAATACCCGACCGGCCGGCGTGTTTTCAGTGATTAGGGGTTTGTGAGATCGCGTAAAACTACACGAGTATAATTTGATTTATTTTAATGTTTATTGTGAAAATGCGTATAAAGTAAATATATTAATGTTCTATAAAATATTTGGGTTTATATAAATATATTAGAATTGATGTATTTGTTATAAATAGGTCACAACTGTATAAATGAAAATGCATGTAAAGTAAATATAATATAATGTATAAAATATTCTATGTATATATAAATATATTGAAATTATATTATAGCGTAAAATAACTATATGCGATGAGTAGGCTACACAATTATTACAAGCGTAAGAACTCATTTCGTTATAATAATTATCAAATGGAATGATGAATTAATTAAATTACTCTTAAACAAAAATATCTTAAAATTTTGTGTTGAAAACGGATTTTGATTATTTCCACATAAAACCTTTGCAGTTCACAAAACTACATTTGAGAATTTGCTTGATGTCGTCTAGACTTCTTTGATGTAATAAAGTACTTTTTTTCCAAATTTGTTTTATTTTTTGGGTTCACCAAATGTTCTTGGAATTCAATAATGATTTTCGTCACTACAATCTATTAAATGTAACGGGCTGGGATGTATTATTTCCAAATAATTAAAACAACGAAATAAGAATCTTATTAATTGTACAAGTGGAATGTGTCAGTCAAGTAACGGACATTCCAAAGTGATACCGTCCAGGTTTATTGTAACTTGTACAGAACAAATGGATATAAGGAATTGGAAAACGAACGTTGAGACAATACTACAGAGTTAAAAAACTTGTATTTATAATGTTCCATAGAATCGGTGATAAATTGGAAGATATATAATATATTGGCGTCACAGGTCGATCTGTTCGTCATTCACATTTTTTTAAAGTACAGGAGGTCAAATATGAAGTATATTTCCTCTTTTTTTCGGGGGGAAACCTTCAAAAGGTATCCGGTGCAGTGGGACCGACGCCGGGTTATGTGGGATTTTTACCGCACTAAAACCTCCCCGGTGACCTTCTTCATCTCTATGCAGAGGACTCCGGGATCTCCATAGGAACGCAACCGGAGTCCTCCGAGCGCAGTGCCCCTGTCGGGCTATACCCGGGAGAGACGAGATGTCCCGTCCCGCAACGTCCTGTCTTATCGACGGTACGATGATGCAATGAGAGATACGTACTGTAAACAAACGAATTTTGTCTTTTAATTTTTATAATAACTATTTTATAATTTTGAAATATACAATTTAAAATTGAATAAAGAAAATACACGAAAATTGATTCCTTTCTTTGTTAGTAATTGTAAAAAAATACGAACTTAAGATTACGAACCCATAGTTAATAGTTAAAGAACATTTAAACATAAACTAAAATATTAAAATCTAATACAACAACTTTTGTGATGCGTCCGTCCGCGGAGCTGGCTCGAGCAAATGTGATCATTGCACCAACGCGCGGTATGACCTCCGTTGTACTTTGACATAATAATGACATCATTCTTTGATATACAGCTTGCCAGCTAACAATATCATATATGTTTTATCATATTATTTATTTCTTTCCGAATAGGTACATTTACAGAACGAAACTCTTTCCCACGCTATTCTGACTTGAACCATTCGTTACAACTTAGCCAGTACAGTAATCACTTTGTGCTTTCAAAGAGATCGGTCACATAATGCGTATATGTAGTTGCTGATTGATTATACAATTTCTTACAAAAATATCTGCTTTAAGAATTTGTGTAATTTTATGTGCAATCTATTACAGCTAAGAAATAAAGTATCAGTTCATATTTTACACGTCGTATAAAATCCTTTATTTAAGACCGTAACCAGAAAGGATTGTCTCATCTCGAGGGATGTCATTCGGGCCGTGATGAGTGGGATCAAGCATCGGTGTGCCCTGAACAATAACAAGTTCTTTCAAGTTTCCCGAATGGAAACCGTAATTTAGTGATCGATCCACTTCCTATTAACTTTTGTATACAAATTGAATGTGGGTTCAAAAATGTCTTTTTTTTTATTATATTACTTGCATGGACGTGTGTAGGAGAACAGTTTGATCCCACGTTATCTTTAGAACAAATCCCAATTTTTTTATCGAATTTTAATTGTTGCATATTTATTTTGTAATTTTATTCACATAAAATTACATGAAACAGAATACATTTTTTTATATTAATAGCCGACAAACGAGCAGACGAGCCACCTCAAGGTAAGTGAGCACCTTCGCCCGGTCACATCAGCAAGACCAAAGGCATCACTGATGCGTTGTAAGCCAGGAAATGAGAAGACAGTAAGCAACAAACTACTGGCTCTCTAGCCCCCAGCCAGAGCACGACGAGTCGTTTCGGTGGCTGACTCGAGCAGGAGGGTGGTAGCTAGTCAGGCAGGTTTCACGGAAAGATAGTAATATCAGTTATAATATTAATATATGAAAATATAAATATATATGTAACATAAGAGAAACTTATAGATTAGACAACCGCCATTTCTTTTTAGGGTAACGAAAGAATTTCTTCAAATACTGCTTTATTTACATATTTTTCCCTTCCCCGTTATCCAAGGTAAACTCGACATAGTTTATATAGCTACGGTTTTCTTATATAAATACCAGTTGTGCATTCAAATCCGTTTGATTAAAGATTTTTATTCAGTAAATTTGGTAAGGCGCATTCATATTTTTAGGTTTTACGCCGTTCAATCCCTTTTTGAGTCCGTATTCAGAGTTATGAATTAGGGCGGTTTGGTTTTGTTGCACCAGCGGTTATACGAAGGAATAAAAACAATATTTATTAACGTCACGAAATTTCCATTTTACTTGTAAATTGCCCGCAGAGTTTTTAGTATTATTTTTGATGTTATATTTGTGTTATTCATTAAATTTCAATATCTTTTTTTAGTATAAACCAAACCAAACCAGAAAACAAACATATTTTGTTATAAATAAGATAATAATGTTATTTCAATGAATACGTGTTAATTAAATCTGGTCTAAAAGAGAGTGGATATTAAAATACAGCGTAAGACATTCCTTGTATCAAGGTCCTTAATTAGATAAGATGGTACCCAGGTGTTTGTTTAATATTCAGCTCCTGGGGCGAGTTCTTGTAATGTGTTTGTGCAGGATAATGATGAATGTGGACGTGTTTGGTTTATATATATATAAGCCTTAAATCAGGTTGACGACATTGTGACGTGGTGTACATACACGAGTTACCCAATTTTTTCTCTCTATTTGTGACTACTGAAATTATTATATGGTGGTACTGGTGGTATTATACATACGTGGTTGCTGATAAAAGAGCAATTACGCCTATAATTTCCGGACATATATGTTTCCAGGCATCTATCCAATTAGTAGAACCGGAAAATATAGGAAAGTTGACGAAGTCAAAATAAATTTTGCTGAAAACAAAATTTAATAGGCATTTTCTGCTAATATCGGAAAATTTGTACAAATAAACAAAATGCCTATTACATATAAGAACAAGTTGGAGTTTTATTATTGATACAGACAGCGTATGCCAGCCCAGCTAACAAGTGAAAAATTAAACATTATATAACGATTGAAGAGTATCAATCTGTGTGTCATTACATTATCTTTGTTCTGATATCACAGAAGCAATAAACCTAATTCATGAAGCTAAAGAATCTGCCAACTTTCGTTGAGAGATTTGAGTATAATGCTTTATCAATTATACTTTATATAATAATGCAGAAGTTTTAATAAAGAGGAATCAAAATCAATCAACAAATTTTGGATTAACTTGAAGTTACTAGCTAATACTCTTTTATTGTACGATTCAAACTTGAAAATGACTTGGGTGAGATAACACGCCCTTTTCAATTTATCGCCGAAAATCGCCAGCAGTCATATACGTAACGAATTTCCAATCTGTTGCGACGGGAATTTTGTTGGTTGAGCGGGAATCTGGTTTGAATACAAACATTTCAATGTATTACGGGACTAAACTATTATATTTAATTCCAGCAGTTGTTCGTATAATAAGTTATTTTGCTCAAAGATATGTTTTGCTGGTGCAATGTAAACTTTGTATGATAGATAAAGGATGTGAAAAATATGTGACACAGACGCCTCAAAGTTAAGTGAAGGCTAATGTGTGTTTTTTTAATAAAAAAAATTACAATGTTTTAAGGGATTTCTAATTGCGCCACGTCAGTCAGCTCGCCTGTCCGTTTGTCAAGACAATTTTATTCGAAGACTGTTCCTAAAAATACAGGTATATTCTATGGGCCGTTTTGGTAAATTTAAGTATCGTATATGCAATCTTTTCTACACAACGTAAAAGTAAAATATCGAAGGAAAATAATTCAAACACAATACAAACAAACAACTCCTTAAATTTTTTATTATAGGATTTGAAATTCTTAAAAAGAAGTAAAGTGAAGGAAGAATAAATGTGTATGGAACTACAAAAATGCTTTTAACGTAAATTGGTTAGAATAAACTATTTTGCATTTATTACAAGCTGGAATTTTCAATTCTAAATTGAATTAAATGTTAAATTTAATTGAATTAAGCTGTTTCAAGCTTATCATTTGCAAAAATAATTTAGATTTTTAAAGCGTCATTGTAGAACATAAATTTAATTATATTGCTGTAAAATTAACAGACTGATGACTAATGGACTTATGCCAATTTCTATCTGCGATCTGATTCATACTTGAACATTTTAAATCCTGGTGTAAGTCTAAATAGTTTTGCTTTCTTGTTCCCTGATATTCCGAAAAATTTAAAGATTGGTTGGGAAATACCGCTACACAGAGCTACGAGGCTATCTTAAACTGTGCCCCTGAATAACATTTGGTTATGAAATGCATTTAATTTGAGATAAAATTTAACAGTAAAAACTATTATGAACTAAAAGTAGCATTGTAATTTTACCAGATACCCCCTAAACCCCTATAATTTTCACCCAACTGTAGGAAGCAAACTGTGGATATTTTTCAGCCGTATCGTTTATATTTTAAGTTTAAACTTCTTGAAAGTTAACGAATTAACTGTTTTATATAATTTTAATCGCAATATTACAAGATATTTGAGTGGGTGATGTTTAAATTGAGTTATAGGCTTTCAAATGTCTAGAATTATCGTAAATGTTCCAAGGTAAAGGTTACATACAAAGGCGTAAACCCAAAATTTTTATAAGAAAGGTTTTTTTTTATGTAAATAGCCGACAAATAAATTGAGGAGCCACCCGATGGTAAGTGGTCATCGTTGCCCATGGACATTTGTAACACCAAAGCATCACTGTAACGTTTTCGGCCAAGAAAGAAGAAGAATGAAAAAAATACTGTCTTTCTAATCCCCAGCCGGAACGAGTCATTTGGCGGATTACTTAAGTAGGAGGGTGGTAGCTAGCCAGGCAAGCTTCACGGAAAGATAACTTACACGAAGCCTTACTACCAAGCAGGCTGACTTCTATCGCCTCTTACGACACCCTGTTCGGCAACATGGCTTGGAGTCAATATTTTAGACCGCTCCATTGTGTTTCGTTTCCAATACTCTTTGTGTGTGTGTGTACACGCTTCATCTACCTCTCGACGTGAAGTCTCCAGTAACAGGTCTGTTGAAAGAAATTTCTTAAGAAGTAATCACTACTTTTGTACATTTTTAAATTTCTTAATGTTATATTTTACAAAGTATGTGTGTACATGAATAACATTTTTAACCTTGAGACATTCACACCACCGCACTAGCATTCCCTGTGTTGCCGTTGGCATTGATATACACAAATATGACATCACAAACACCCACAACCAGATAACTAACATTTACTGTCATATAAATGTCTGCTCGCTCGCCAAACAGGGCCACTACCAACTGGGCTATAGGATCCTCAAATAAACGTCAATTAAATAAATAAATAATGTCATGTACAAATTAAAGTCGTTTTTTCCTCCAGTTTCATGCTGCAGCAAACAGCTGCGGTTTCGTGCAACCACAAGCATAACAAATTTAAAACTCCCTTTGTAACAAACCCACGCTCCTTTGATACTGTCTCTGCGTAAAATTACATTAGGGAGCCACAATATTTCGCTCTTTGTTTGCTTTAACTTGTAACATTCCGTTTCAAAGTACTGTGGTGGCCGTAAGTAATTTCAGGATCAAACATTTTATTCATGTTTCAAAATCTATAGCAAACTTTGTCTAAATCACCACAGCATTATAGTTATATTTTATTTAATAATTTCATTATTTGGACTATCCTATAGCTTGATTGATAATGATTCTGTTTACCAACATGTGCAATGGGTTTGATTCTCGATCGAAGCTGATATTTATGCGACTGGTCAAGCATGCTTCTAATAAATCATTGATGAATCATTAGATACGAGGAAGAGTTACTTACAGACCTTGCTCTGGTACTGACCCTGTACCTTTATGAATTACGAATCCTAACTAGACAGCAATCGTTTCACATTGCAGGCTCAATAAATACCTATTCACCTATTTATATTTTGTTCTTAATAAATCTATTAGCAATATGTGACGTGCTTATAGAAAATAAAAGAGGAAATCGTGTAATTTTCAAGAAAATTAGACTTGCGAATTTTATTTGAATTATGTTTGCTTGAAGGCAACATTTCAAATGATTCAAAGGTGAACCAGCCAGGCAAGACCGTTGAATAGATTGGGGTTAACGGTTCATTGACAGCCACTACAGGGTTGAGTTCTATCTAAGGGTTAAGGTAAGTCTTGCTACATGTTTAAAAAAGTTGTGAAGTTTCGAGAGTCCCGCCTTTTCTTTTTCTACATAAATGTGCCAAATTAAGTAAAATCTGAAACAGACTCGTTTATGAACATATGATCAATATATATGGCTTTTATTACTACTCGTATATGGGCACTCACACTAAGAACAACTTGTTTAATAAATTCTTGACAAAATAAACTAGGCATAAGATAGATACCATAAATTATTATGTCGGATGTCATCTTTTGAAGAGTTCCTCCATGTCATCGCGTTTAAAATGGTTTCATGCGGCTGTGTCGAAATATCGGTGTATATTATTGTATGATTTCCCCTATCATATCTATTCTACAGTTACGTTACAGTAAAACATTTTGGTACATTTATAAATAAAAGTTCTTTAGTTCCAGTATTTCAATACAAAGTCGCTGAATTCACTCAAAAATAAAAAATAAAGCAGAATCATCAATTATTAATCGGATTTCAATTCCCGAACGACGCGACCGCAAACTCGTCGGCACATTCAGCTTGTCGTATAGAGTCGTCCGACGCATTCAATTACCATAAAATGGCGGTAAACGGCGATCGGCGGTTGTTCCTAATGTTTTTTTTCGCCTCACAAATTGCGCTTTTACGATCCTGTGGAAAAACCAAGAACAGATGTCGAAAACGTCAACGCGCTAAACGTCAATGTTTTAGATTTTATTGTTCCTTGTGATTGATTTATTGAGACAATTTTTAAATAGAAAACAATGTAATTGATATTTTTTTTGTAGACATCATACAATATAATGATTGAAGTTAGGTTAACGATTTATTATAATTTTCAATTTTTTTTTGCAAATTCATCCATCTCTGTTTCACATCTGTCTCACATTTTACGGTCGATCTTGAGTAGAGTTACCGTTTTAGCTGCAGACTTTAGTAACTTTAGTACCCTACCCAAATATGGTACTGAGCCAGAGCGAGCTAAGGAAGAAATGGTGTCACCAATATCATTTGTCGGAACTTGCTGAATTCTGTATCACTTAGCTTAATACTCGTGTTAAAATTTTGTCATACATGTCCAGCTACCACCTATTTGTGTAACGAATCGTGAAATGCTTCTGCATGTATCCATTCCTGTGTTAAATATCCAATATGCTTGTCAGCTGTTGCTTTATTTGTTACATAAGTCGCAATGATCACTAACCATCCGGTAGGTTATCTCCTCATAAGGCAGGTAGGAACATGGAAAATAAAACAGAATTCTATATACCACACCTAAATATATATATATATATATATATGTAATAGTGTAATTATTTTTCCCGACCTGTACATAAGTTCCACGGATCAAAAAATAATTTACAAGAATGTGGTATTAAGCAGGTAAAAAAATGAAACCCGCACGTGACGTTTTCAGGTCTCATTAAGTAGGAGTACGTCAAAGTAACAGTCTCATTACTGAACGAGCCCAGCGAGAGGCGAGAGGTATAGACCTCGATTCGCGACGGCACTTATGGGCACAACTCACTCGTTGTATCGACGTCGGCGGGGAGCGTGCGATGAATTTTACAATGTTTGAAAAATAAACATTTATCTCTTACACGAGGGTATCCTGTTTTATATTTTCCAACCCACGGTGGTCGCATTTCTTAGGCTGCTTGCAGTACCTATGAGGATTAAAAGCTTATACTACTAAGCGTAAATTGGCAAATGATTGAGAACGAAGACCGAATTTGACTTTGTACACTTTGGAGATTATCAAGAAGAACTCT